>JAKSZP010014955.1:0-66537 GCA_022478985.1 Massospora cicadina | reverse complement strand
CCGCGAAGGTCTCCATGTCCTCCTGGCGTTGTGAGTGTGGGATGGTGGTGGTAGCCTTGGCCGCTTCCTTGGCCATGGCCCTATGGGCCTGCTTGGCCTTCTTCCACTTCTGCGGGGAGATGGGCTTTACCAATAGGTAGCAGCCTTGTGCTCCCCATGGGAAAGCCTCCTTGGTGCTTGTGGTTGGTTTGTAGTGCACCTCTCTGCTGGCCATGGCCGCTGAGGGGTGCTCTTGGAATGTGACGCCCTCCTTGATGGGGCATGCATGCACCTTATAGCTGAACGCATCACAGTGGGTGCAAATGGGGGGCGCGCTGTCCACGGTTACCCAGAATGGGTGGGTGGTATACCCTGTGATGTCATTAAAGTTGGAGTGTGGGATCTGGGTTAAGTCCTTCGCAATCTCCTCAGTTGGGGTCAGAACTGCAATGGCTTTGCCGGTGCACAGGTGTGGCATCAGCATGAAATGTTGCATTTTGAAAGTTTGTATTTTGCCATATATGGCAAGACCATCTTTCAGGTGTTGCTCCAAAATGTCACGTTTTACCATAGTAGGCAAAAAGTCAAACGTGAGGAAAATTTGGTTTGATTTTGTCCAACTGGTGCGTTTGGTTTTGATGACCCATTGCCCTTTGGAAAGGTCAACCACTATGCGCACTGCTGCAGCCTCATCTGCTGCTATTTTGCTTTCAAAACCTAGGTCCAGCCAACCACATGACATGGAGTGAGGTGCAACATACACCACAGTCGGGAAAATTTTGTGTACATCTTCACAAAATTTTTCCCATAAGGCCATTTTTTGGATGTCCAGATACACACAGACTCCAAATTCCACCAACAAAAGTGGCTGAGAGTGTGGCATGTTGATGTACTGGTTGCATCATGCTTGCCACACGAGTATCTCTGGGAAAATTGTGACCGCCAGTTTTTTGAGATTTTTTTCTATTCCACCAGATTCTCTGGGGCGTTTTTGAACGTTAGAGGCCGCGGGCCTTCGCCTGCTCCTCTTGCCTTGCTTGCCCAACTGCTCCCAGACATGGGTGCAGACTAATCTCCTCTGTGAGATTATCAAACTAGATTTAGTCTTGAATTGAATAGGTTGCAAAAGTGTTTGCAATGAGAAAGAAAAATTTTCCCTTCTAATCCTTCTACTTCTTCCAAATTTGGAAATGTACAGGGGTCTAGACCTGAGAATGAAGTAAAGGTTTCAGATGATTCTGCCATGATGATGTCACCCATGGTCATCCCTATAAATAGCACTTCCTCAACTAGTGATTTTTTCTTGGAATGTGAGATGCTTCCCACTGATTTTCTCCCCATCTCAGCATAAATTGGGAACATCAAAGGGTCTGAACCTGAATTTAACAAAAACAATTTCGTTATCATTTTTCTCCCCAACACATTTCTGAGGTGCATGCCAAGGCATCGGCTCAGGGCTTGGGGGTGATGGCCCTGGATAACAATGTGCACCAAGCCCTTGAAACAAGTGAGGGTTTGTTTGAACCAAAAAATGCGTTTTATAACGTGAGCAATTTATCCCAAAACAAACCTTTTATTTATTCATATGGTCTGGATGAGGACTCCATTTCAGTCTACCAGATTAATCCTGAGAACCCTCGTTTGACCCCTACCATGATTAGGGGTTCTCAGGAAGTGGAAAAGAAACTTCATCACAAATTTAAAGATGTATATGCACCTGCAGAAGGTGTGGTAGGATATGTGGCCTCAGTAGTAAGAGTGACCCACTATCCTTACCCCTTCTATGATTCCAAAACATACCCTAATGGCTTGTTCAAGCCAGAGGAAGAATTTGGTGGTGAGTTGATGGCGTTTTCTGCGTTAATTAAATCCCATTATGGATACTTCTTGTTGTCTGCTACCCTTACATCCTCTTATGGAAAGTTCAGCACAACTATTTTGGTGGATACTGGTGCCTCAAATAATTTTATTGACCAAAATCTTACTGACTACCTTGAGTTGAGTTACTCACCAGTTGGTATGGTTAGAGGTGGGGCTTCTCAAGGTATCCCTACACTAAACATCATGGAGTCAGTCAATTTCCAGATAGGTTCTTATCTATTGTCTGATCAGTTTTAAGCTATCAGAAACCTCTTGTTTCCCATCATTTTGGGTGTTGAGTGGTGGCGGAAGTTTGACGTCAGAACAAATTTAAAAGAAAACACTTTATCCTTGCCTTTAACAAATGGTCACCAGTTGATTGTTCCTCTGTCTGAGGATAATGACCCAAACAAATTACCCCATTGGCCTAAGGTTCCCAGTCCATATCTTGCCCCTTTGCTGAAGCCCACTGTGGGACTTTCCTTACCTTCCTGTTCAGAGGAGTTGGAATCTTCTTTTGATGCAGCTTCAGCTAGTACGCTACCAGAACATTCTGAGTTTGATTGTGAATTTAAACTTACTGTGGATCTGATGCATATTTCTTCTCCCATATACCCATTGACTGTCCGGGAGGAAGAGGTTTTATATGTATGGGTGAAGGAGAAGTTGGCCAAAGGTGCCATCTTTCAGCATACCTCCCCTGTTTGCTCCCCACTGCTTTTTGTGGAGAAGGCTGATGGAACTTTACATCCATGTGTCAATTATGGAAATTTAAACAATGTGACTGTACCTGACCTCCATCCCATCCCTTTAGATTCTCATATTGCGCGCTATGTGGAGAAGGCAAAGGTCTTCTCCAAGCTGGATTGCCTCAATGCGTTCAATCAAATCTGGATAAAGAAGGGCCAGGAATGGTTAACCATATTTCATACCAGAAAAGGAATTTTTCAGTTCCAGGTTATGCCCTTTGGGCTTAAGAATGCCCCTGCCATCTTTCAACGCCGCATTGATGCTGCGTTGGGAGACTTGTTGGGGTATGTGCGGTTGCCTACATGGATGACATTCTGGTGTTTTCCCCCAATCATGAGTCACATGCAATTCACCTTCAACAAGTAGTGGAGAGATTGAGGGCCGCTTGCCTTACCCTCAAGTTTAGCAAATGCATATTCTTTAAGTCCCAGGTTACTTTTCTGGGCAACGTCATTTTTGATCAGGGCCATATGATAACTATAGACAAGGAAAAATTTATTTGTGAGTGGCCTACCCCCACCTCTGTCAAGGAATTGAGGAGCTTTTTGGGGACGTGTACATTCCTCAAGAAGTTCACACCCAGTCTCTCCAAGGTGGCAGCCCCCTTATATAAGGCCAGTGGGGCCAAGGTGCTTCAGTGGTCCCCCATTTTGGAGGATGCTTTCCAAGCGATGAAGTGCACCTTGTTATCCACATCCATCCTTCGCCATGTTGACCTTGCAAAGGAGTTCATTGTGTCCTCAGATGCTTCTAACTTCGCCATTGCGGCTGCCCTGTTACAGGTGGGTGAAGATGGGTCTGAGCATTCTGTGGGATATTTTTCTAGGAAAATGTCTCTGCATGAGTTAAACTATGCCATATATGATAAGGAGTTATTAGCAGTGGTGGAGGCGCTGATTTATTGGCATCACCACTTACATGGCTCTTTCCAACCATTTTGGGTATGCACTGACCACTGAGCCCTGTTGTACTACCGTGCTCCACATGTTCTAACACCACGTCAGACCCGTTGGCATGAGACCCTTGCCCTATTTACATTTTCCTATGAGTTTACCAAGGGTAAGGAGAATGGTTTGGCGGATGCTTTGAGCCGCAACCCTGCTTTGGCTCCCAATCCAAAGGAGGTAGAGATTCACAACACTCGGTTGATGATTCCAACAGGTATGATTCTGCCTCAACTTCCTAAGTCCATGGTACATACGCCAGTGCTCATGCCTTTGGAAAATGCAGCAGAATATAGCATGTTTAGGAAGGTAGTTCTTTCTCAGCCGTTATCAGCTGAATATGCTGTTGTTCTCACTTAGAGTGACCTGAATCAGGAGGACTTATCCAGGGGCTATCATGTGAAGGATGAGATGGTGTGGTTTCAGGGTCGCCTATGGGTTCTTGCTGGACCACTGCACCTGGAGATCATCCAGGACCATCATGACGGAATCACTGTTGGTCATCCTTGGAAAGCAAAGACCTTGGAGTTTATAAGACGCACTTACAATTGGAAGGGCTTTCCTGTTCAGGTAGGGCAGTACTGTAAAGAGTGCCTGATCTGCAATCAAATGAAACCCACTCGGCAACCTTTAGCAGGGTTGCTGGTACCAGTCCAAAAGGCTGAAGGGCCCTGGACTTCCCTATCAGTGGATTTCATTGTGGAGTTACCCATTTCAGATTGGTATGATGCAATCATGGTGGTGGTGGACCGCTTTACAAAGTTTGCTCACTTTATTCCTTGCAGAACAACTATAACTGCCGCTGAAATGGCCAGGCTCTTCGTTGCCCAAGTATTTGCGCTTCATGGGGTTCCTCAAGAAATCATTAGTGACCGGGGATCCAGTTCACCTCCATCTTTTGGAAAGAGTTGTGTAAGACTCTTCAGATCCACCCCTGCCATTCAACGGCATATCACCCCCAATCAGATGGGCAGACTGAGCGAGTGAATCAGTGCTTGGAACAATTTCTGCGTTGTTACACCACCGCAGACCATTCAGATTGGGTTCCTCACCTTCCCATGGCCCAGTTTAGTTACAACAATACTTTGCATTCATCAATTGGTTGTTCACCTTTTTTTGCTAACCACAGCTTTAACCCTGCGTTTTAACATGGAGCCCAGCTGTGGTTCCAAAGTGGAAGCGGTGCTGGACTTTGCTAAGACTCTTAAGAAGGTCCATCAAGGGGTGTCCACAAGTTTGGAGGCAGCTATGCTGGTTTATAAGAAGAATGCCAATGGAAAGCGCCAAATGGGTCCATCATACAAGGAAGGGGATCTTGTGATGCTTGATGCTCGCAACATCCCTATCAAGCAGCCATGCAAAAAACTGGGTCCAAAGAGGATTGGTCCTTACCGGGTAGTTAGAAAGGTGGGACATGCTCATACCAGTTGGATCTTCCCTCCGCGTTTCAGATCTTCTCTGTCTTTTATGAAAGCAAGTTGAACTTGTTTGAGGGCCCTCCTCCTGTGACCCCTGAGGCTTATCTTGTGGATGGGGCACCAGAATTGGAAGTGGAGGAAATAGTAGCCTCCCGCTGGGTTAAGCGACGCCTTGAGTACTTGTTATCTTGGAAAGGGTTTGACGCAGCAGAGAACAGCTGGGTGCCAGCATGGTATTGTGTACATGCCCAAGACCTGATCAAATCATTTCATAATCATTTCCCTGAGGCTGCAGGATCTCAGCTGAAGCCAGCCGTTGCTGCTATGAAGTTGCCGCCAGCACATAAGAACTTCTCCTTAGCAAACGCCCCTGGAGGGGGGGGTGAAGCCCAAGAAGGAGGAGAGGGTAATGTTATATTTTGGATGACACAATAGTAGGGACTGACGCTAGAGATAAGGCTGGGTGACAGGAGGCCCAGAAGGTGAAGCTTCAGGCTCTCCATGACCTAAAGCACACCTTAGATCAACGCTGGGTGCAAGCCAAGCATGCCCAGGTTGATACTAATGGGGTGCAAAACGCCCAGCCTCCTATCTCAGCCCAGGCCTTGAAATGAACGATTTATATTTTAAATGCAGATGGTTCAATTTGCTTGGTTAGAGCAAGGGTTTGAGTCCCACTCCAGCTATGAAATTTTGACTTCAGGTAAAATAAGGCTTCAATTGATTACTCAAGTGAAGGCGCTTTTGGTGTATTTTACCAAACAGATGGAATCGTCTGTTTATTGGTGCATCAAGGCTTGGGCGCACTTCTGCAGAACCTGAATTTCCCCACCTCATTTTAAATATGTTTTTGTGACCAACATTCCTTGTTGATCAACTTTCTTAAATAAAACCCCCGTTATTTTACGTTTTTCCAATGGTTCCTTAGGCAAACTTGGTGGTGGACCTCTTTGGGGAGGTATCCAACCATATGGGCCACTACCTTATCTTGCAATTTACCAAAATCCCGGGGGCACCTGTGGGCCGCCCAGGTCCCCTCCAGATCGAGGCACCCAAGCCCCCTGACGTCAAGCCACACTTGATTATGGACGCCCCTCTGGGGTCCACTCAAGAGGTGATGTTCCTTACTTACCTGGTATTTTATGTTGCTTTTTACACACTTGCCTGGGGTACCCTTTGCACTAGCACCGCTTGAGGTGTCTTCCTACCCATTCTTCTAATGGCTAGTTCCCTATCAATGTGGGTTTGCATCCCATATCACCTTGCTGGGAATGAGAGAGTTACAGATACTCTCTTGACAACTATGTCAGGCTCTTCACATTAGCACCTGAAAGTGTATCTGGCAGAAGTGAAAAACAGGTTCTGGGCTGCCCAGGCTAAGATGACTAGATAGATGTTGGACCACTCAGGTCAAGATGGCTAGATAAATTAAAGGATCCAGATCTGGGATTTAATGATGTTGTTAATCAACCAAGAGTGCAGTTGTTGGCTATGCTAAGTTGGGGAGTTTTTGCCATAAACCTATAGTGAAAGATAGCTAGTGAAGGTAAAAGAGCAAGGGTCATCAGAATTCATACTGTTGACCTGGCACACTAGCAGTGTACCTAATGTAAATTGCAAAATTTTGCGTTAGAGAGTTAAATCCAGAAAATAACAATAGAGTTTTTATAAGATACTTTTACAATTTATAGCACTGTGTAGCTTATTTTTGCTTTAAGCTAAGAAGAGCTAAATGATCATCACCGCAAGAAAGTACTAAAGAGATGGACATGACTAAAGTAAAATTTTGAATTTTTAAAGATTGAGAGTAATAAAACTGTATAAAAAGTTTAAAATCAATGTTTACCAATCTGAAAATCCACAACTAGTTGGATTTCCTGAAGCAATATGTAAACAAATTGCAAATGAGATGTCTTCCACCCTTAAGACCATTAACTACTTTGAGAGAATGAACTACCAGTACCAACACACTATCAATGGCTTTACAACCTGCACATAAATATTGCAATTGAATAAAATGCTGATTTTCACTTCTACTCTAAGAAAAAGTCTATCACTGACAAGGGAACTATATCTAGATTTCTTTAGTTATAAATAAATAATATTGATGAAAACAGCAACTAACAAAAAGATCACCATGTTTAAGGATTAATGATTAGAGAAGCACATGAGATGCTTGGAGTACACTTTAACCATTAAACTTAAGATAAAGTCAAGTGGATTCTAATTGCAAGTTTAGAAGCGCACAGGATCAAATTATGAAGCAAAAATTTCTTGCTATAAGAATAGGAAAGTATTAAACAATTTTTGGGCTACACAAAATGGTCTTACCTCAAGGCTAAACCTTTAGAAAACTGGAGCCCTTAACATAATTACTGCAAAAAACATCTTTCTTAGTTTGCTTGACTTACACTTGCAACTCCTGATGTACAAGGCCTTAGCTGAAAATTAACTGAACCCATGAAGTCCATTATAATGGTCTTAATTGACATTAAAGTTGCTTACAAGATGGAGTAAAGACATCATAACTATCAGTAATTCTTCCCCAACCAAATGCTGTTACTTTCTCAGTCATGAGCATTATCTTAAAGAGAAGGCTTACTAACCAGTTGAACAAATGTGCCTAAATTTTGCCAAGTTTAAATGTAACAACCGTCATAAAGAACGGAACTTTTATAAAAGTTGACTAAACTAAAAGAGATAAGAATGAAGAACCTAAGAGGAGGTCACAAGGTCAGAAAAACTGGGTTGTGTACCATACCAATGAAATTTATAAAGATGAACCTGATTTATAGGTTAATTCAGGTTACTATGACATTATAACTTTAAGTGGAGTGCTTGTGCTCACCTGCCTCAGACCTAACCAAGAAAAGTTTGAGCCCACAGATAAGTCTTACTTGGCCCAAGCCTCCAAGACCACTCATATCACAGACAGTATCTTGTATTTTAAAAATCCCAATAAGCCACATCCATTAATATTTCAAAAGGAAAACTGGAGAGTTATGCAAGGATTTCAAGGAGTCCTGCCTTCATGAGATTTAAGAAAAATTAGACAAATTGTCAGTGCAATTTTTACTATGGGCATGACCATTATCAAGAGTAATATAAAAATGGAATCACCATACATAAAGTCAAAGTATTAGAAGTACTGAATACTGGCGTCCATTTAATATTATGCCTTTTAAGATTATTAAGAGATTGAAGTTTTCACCAGACGTTGATTATCAGGCCATGTTCAGAACTTCCAAGCCTGAGTCAACCAAAGCGCTAGAAGCTTATTCAATAGTACCCATTCAATTTTTTAACAAATTTCCTTGTCTGCTCTGGCTGTATTACTTGAGAACACCTATTCCAATTCCCTCATAGGAACGCAGTTCATAGTTGAGGTTAGCAAATCATTATCTTCATCTATAGTTCAATCAATATACTCAAATACTAAATGTCACTTGCTTTTTAAGTTTAAGAGAAGAAGGAGCAGAATAAGCAAGTGCCTAATTAACAAACTATGCATTGTAATCATCCAGTCAGTCATACTTTGAAAATAATAATATTAATTTAGATATCACTAACAGTAGACGCAGAGTCTGGTTTGCACTTGTATGCCAGTGAATAGATGCGTCTACTGCCCAGAGAACAGAATACTATGCTGGTCAACATCATTATCAATATACCAGAAATTGCAATGATAAGATCTACTTCCCCAAAGAGTTAGAGAACAGGAAACTAGTTCATGCTCAGATTTTATAATTATACATACCATTGATAAGTCAAAATCCTATTTTAGGGAACATTTTTAAGAACTCTGTTAGAATCAAGAAGGGCCAAACCATTGTTAAAGCAAAGATGTATTGCTATGCCAACATCAAGCCAGTTATACCACTTATAGCATTGAAGAGCTTGAGCTGCAAGAGCCAACTACATGTGAAATTATGAACTTAATGAGCTCTTGGACCACTACTTATATATTCAGTAGCAGACCTAATGATTATCCTCTTCAAGAGTTGAGTTTACAAAATTGAATTCAATTTATTCAACCCTTTCCATCAAATTCTATCTTTTAATCCAAGTGCAAGGAAGAAGTCATTTGAAGAACTTACATTAACTTATGAATGCAGGCCTGGTACGTTCCTCCAAGAGACCTTGGCGTTGTCCCTTCTTCTTGTGATAAAAAAGGATGGGACTCATCAAATAATCATTTACTACAGAAGACTTAATGAAATTACTAAGCAAGATTTGACCCAATACCATGCCTCATTGATGATTCAAAATAAATCAGATGATCGCGCTACTTTTCAGCAATGGACCTGTCTAGAGGATACTAGAAGATGGAGTTTTTACTATAAGATTAAGATAAGTGTGCGCTAATTACCAGCTAAGGACTGTACAAACAAATGTATATGCCACAGGACTTGTGAAATACTCTAGCTAAGTTCCAGAAAGTAATGATCAGTTATTCAATTAATTGAAGATTTCAAGAGTTCTCATCATCTTGGACATCACATTGTTTATCTAGACATAAAAGGATCACCTGGCACACCTGAAGGAGTTATTACCTACCTAGGAGCACAAACTAATAAAAATAAAAGAAAGTGTTTGCTTTTTAAAGAGCCAGATAGAATTCCTTAGACATAAAGTGAACTAAAAAATTTAAAGACCCTAACAAGGGTAGAATCAAGCTTATATAATGACAAGTTCTTCAAGTGCATGAGAGATGTTCAGTTGTTCTTGGGTATAGTAGGATACTACTGCAAATTATGCCAGACTTTGTGGACATTTCTGATACACTAACGTACCTTTTTAACAAAGAAGTGATGTTCAATTGTCCAAAAACAAGGAGATTCCTGCAACTAACAAGAAAGCTAATGGAGGCACCAATTATGATATAAATAGACTTTGCAAAGACATTTAATTTACACCAATGTTATATTTATGAGTTTGGGCACTATATTAGTGCAGTTGGATACAGTAGTAATAGATCATTTTTCAGACTATTAATTACTGACATTTACCAGAACAAATGCAACTTATGGTTACAGAGTGCAAGTTCTTAGCAGTATCAGAGCCATAAGCCACTTCTGACCTTATTTTTATAGTATACATTTTAAAAAAAATTAGAGAACATGCCTCACTGAAATGGTGACAAAAATGAAAGATCCGTATGAAAAATTTCTTGATGGGCTATACAGTTGCCAAGCTATGACTTTAAGATCCTGCATTGATTAGAAAAGAAAATCCTAAATGCAGATGGCTGATTGTGATTACCCATTTTCCACTTGCAAGTCCACAAGATTGATAGGATCTACAAAGACTTAAGAAGACCAGAGGTGGAATGAGAAGGAGAAAACGATTCTTAAAGAAGATACTGAAGAATTGTTTAAGAGCATCAAAGATCATAGATGATAGATGGAGAAAAAAGTACATAAGACATAATTACCATATGTAAAGCTAAGAAAACTAACTAAATACATGAAAGGATGGCATTGAGTAGGCTATGGAAGGCTAAGGAAGACATACCAGCACCTTAAGGAGAGATTTATTAGGAGTCAATGTTGGTCATTATCAATAAGGATCTAGAGCTTTATGTTGAATGCAACAATACAAGTTGCTCCTAAATAAGTTCAAGATTCAGTATGTCCTTTCAAGCGTGCCATTCTACAATGTCCTCATTGACAATTTTGGACCATTACCAGAGTTATCCGTTGGAAATCAGTTTATCATTGTGAGTAGATCACTCTATCAAGCGGGAAGAAGTGATTTCAATAAGAAATTTACCACAAAAGCTTCCATAAAATCCTCTAGAACCAGGTCATTACTCATCAAAGATGCCCTCATTTCTGTTTTCTGGTAACAATGAAATTTTATCTCGGATTTTTTGAGACACCTGATGGACTTAGTAGAAAATAAGTAGAATTTTACCACACCATACACACCCTCTACCAACAGAAGCATGTAAAGGTTGAATGAAACCCTTGCATAATTCTTGAGTAAGATTGTAATCAAATATGGATCATAATGAGAAATGTTGTTGGCATCAGCCTTGTTCACTTACCAGTTGAGTTACCACATGAATCTTGAAGTGTCACCATACAAAATCTATATAGAAGAGAAGCTGCGTTAACAATTTTGTTAGCCCCAGTGATGGATGTTAAAGTAATAATCTACCTCCCAGAAAATACCAGGAAGGGTAGTAGAGAAGATAGCCAAAATTCAGCTGAACATCAGCAACAACATTAAACAAGTCACTTAATGAGAGAAAAAGAGTAACCAAATATCCAAGTTGCCCATAATCAAGGTGGTACCAAAAAATAATGTTCTACCATATGTGAAAAAGATAACACAATAAGTTACAGGTTTTTTAACAGGACCTGCAAACAGTGTAATGATAAGAGAAAATGAGCACCCAGGCAAAGATAATATTACACATTTACTGTATAAACGATTCTACATGCAGCATTTGAACCTTTTTCCCAAGTCTTGTCTTAAGAAAGTAATGTTGAGAAAGGCTCAACTATAAGGGCTAACTTCTCAATTTATGGAAAAATACCTTCAGAAGATACCAATTTCATATTACTATTAATGATACTAACAAGTAACTGGACAGATTAACATCTCTAGTTTCAACTAACTTAGCCAGCAATTAAATTAATTCACAAAAGCCTATATCCCCCTTTATAGGCTTCAATCAGTCTAAACATCCTGATGACAGAGGCATTTATATACCCCTGACAAACACAGTAATTTGAAAGCTAATCACCATCACGTCAGAGGATGCACTAGTATAAATATTAGTCCAGAAGAGTATGTGCATGACATTGCAGATGACTCCTCAGAAGAACCCCCTTTATACCTTTGGGTTTATCCACTGATGGTGAGAAAAGTACTTTAATCATGTAAATAGCGTTTCCTCATTGTATAAAGCTGAGCTATATAAATATTACCAAAACAGTAAGATAAATTTAAAAGCTTTATTAATTGAGGTGACTAAGATACCCATGAATCTGCAAGAGCCAAAGGGTCAAAAGAATAACAGGAGCCACAATTGAGCTCAGATCAATGGCTAAGAATTCACAAGCAAGCTAGAGCCTTACATTATAAATAAAAGAAAACAAGAAGAACTCAGAGAATCAGGGAATGAATGTAAGTTCAGGGGAACGTCCCTGTGAATGTATAAGGTAATCTTCTCGCTTCCAAATTAAAAAGGGTCCAAAGAGGGCAGCTATACCCCTTGTTACCCAATGGTGACCTCACCTACACTGGTAGACAAGCGCTGGGTAACAGCTCTCCCTCTTTTGATTCCTTCCCCGATACCAGCATTCACTCTGGCCAAACTTGTCCACTAGATTAAGGAAATCTGCTCCAAGATCACCAAATCAAAGACAATTGGTCCAAAGCTGATGGAAATCAAGTCCAACAATTGGAAACCACATAGTCAAAAAGGGATGAAAATCAAATTATCAGCTGGAATCACTGATGGTTTTGATTTGGCAGAAGTGCGCTTGTCAAAGCTAACTCTCTCTCAAAATCATTGGGGATGATCACCAATGTGCAGCTATATCATCAGAAACTATCAATGACAGTTTGAAGCCCCCATATGGCAAATTGGGAGTTGCAGCTGATTTAACTCTTTTGACCAAATGAACAGCCTAGCAACTGGGCATGGGCAGGTTGGGCATCCTGAACCTGTTTCCAACCAATTAAGACTGCCCTTATATATGGTGGCTCTTGGGAATTTCCATTGCTTGTCGAGACAGATGCCATCACACCAACCACCAATAATGCAGTTAAGCCTCAGTTCAGGCGTTTGAGGTCAAACTGAAAGAAACTTGGCCTGCTGCCAAATCCTTTAATGTCAGTTCCCATTGAGTTTATCTGCCCCCTTCCCTAAAAATTCGCCAGTTAGGTTGAATTTGAAGGACCTGATACCTGTTTATTCCCACATCAATTGAACACTATTTAATCAGTTGCATTGCACAGAGAAAATTGTTAGTCAATTTTCTTCATTTTCCTTTCAATAAATTTATGCCTATCCTATCAATTTTTACTTTACTGATATCCTTCTTGCCAAAGTCCCAATAGCATTACTCTGGTGGCCTGTCAGTCCCTACACCAGATGGGAATTACCAGTTTTGATGATTATAATAGCTCCCCCCATCGTCAACTAAATTCAATGAGCAAGACACTTCTGGCTATTTAACCCCCTTATTTCGACTTTCTGCCATCAATATACTAAGATCTTGTGGCCTTACATCCACCATTTCCAGGCAAGGATCCGCACCCTTGTCTCCTCAGTTGTATTGAACCTACCTGCTGGCAACTATGTAAAAACTATCCCAGTGGTACAACCCCCTGCAGCGAGACCCCTAGTATCTGGTTTTGTTTTCATTTGATTCAATCTTGGGTTACTATTCACAATTGTTCTACACCAACAATTTATTGTTTCAATTCACAGATCCATACAACTTTTTAGGTGCAGCAATGTCCCTGTTATTCTGGCTTGCTTTTTGGGTGCTCACCATCCTGACTTGCAGGCTGATCTAAACTTTTTCTGCCATTTTTATGACAATAAACACCAAAATTCCATGAAACTAAGTTTCAAATAAAAATTGCCTTATGAGAAATTATTGCTAAAAATTAACTCCTATTTTATGCACACAAAATCTTTTAAGCATTATATTTCTCTCCCATAGTCTTACAATAAATTACTCATTTTACAGAATCTGCCTTTACCGCTGTTGTTTTTTTAGTGCTAATAATGCCAAATAGAGAAGAATTGTGGTAAATATTTGTACTAAGTTTCTTGTTGCCAGAAGAGGTTTAGAGAAGCTCTGGTGTGATTTAAAACCTTTGTTATGTATAATTTCAAGCCTTAACATGGTTGGACGCGCTTATAATCATGAAATAAGTCTTATATACTTAGAAACTAACTATGTTAGTTGATTGGCCATGCACTCATTGAACAAATAAATGGCTTATCGAAATTGGCTCAACCCTTTTCAGCACCTCCTGAGCAAGTGTGCCACTTTTGCGGTAATAGAATAAAGCCTATGTATTTGATTGACCAGCACTGTTCTTTTATAAAGTATTTAGCAGCGGCAGTAACTGCCCTACATAGCAATCACCCTATTATTTCTTTTTTATTTTGACAACATAATCAACCTATTATTGATAAAAGAAATGGTGGAGAGATGCTTTAAATTAGCCATATGGAGTTTAAAACTGTTATGGGATTAATTAGCCACCTTAGCTTGGAGTTACAGGTATGCACAAAAACTCTCAGTGACCAGTACTATTCTTTAGAAACTATCACTTTTATTAATGTTGGATTCTAATTTGGCTCTATCCAAACTTTTAGATTTGTCTGATCCCCACTTTTACCTTTTCATCATATGTGATGCTCATGAGAAATTATTTAGAAAAGTATTTTTATCTGAGGTTAACAGGTATCAATTCTTTCCCAGCTAAGGGTAATTTTAGTAAAGCCCTCTATCTGAGAGTAATTGCATAGTCTACACTAATTTTGTACATACTTCTATACAAAAGCTGTATAGTTTCCTGCACATAGTCTTCTGAATCATAAAAAGTAAAGGTTTAAGATAGGATTTGGATAGTAGGTGGGAGTATTTAAACAGGAAGAACTCCAGCTACCCAACATTCATTATGGTGTACCATAGGTCACTTTACTTGGCTAATGGCAGAGAACTTGAGTTAGTGCCCCTTTTTCTCTTAGAGGGGTGCAAGTTTGGTAAATAATGATAGCTTCATCCAGGAACTTTACAATCTAACTTAACTTTAAGATGTAGCTGTTAACGTACAATAAAGAAAAAAGGTATCTAGGATTAAGAAATGTGTATAAATCTGATTGTAACAAGATATTATACTACATCAGATCTGATGTATGTTGCAACAAGATATGATGAATATAGAAAAGAACCTGCCATAAAACTGATTAATTTTATCTTTAAATGAAGTATATATACTAAAATTTTTTATATATAATATGAGAAATCTTTTTATAAAAAATTTAACTTTAAAATAGTTACTAATTAAGTTTATTTTACTGTAACATTTATCAGCTATTATTACAGGGCGTCTATTAGTAGTTTACACAAAAGACTTGTTACTCATTTCATGTTCTTGTTCATGTGTTATTATGACATAATAATTTATCCCAAAAATGGTCTTCAAAAATAGGTAAGATAATTTAGATATATAAGTTACATTAATCTAAAAATTTACTTACCTTAGAACATATAATTTTTTCATAGTAGACTTTATATGATAAAACAGTAAAACCTTAAATATGTGGCAAAGGCATAAAACCATATTAAGTTTTAAAGAATAAATTATTCTTAAAACAATGAATACCAATAAATTTATATACATTTTTTAGTTATCTGGATGTAAGGTCTTCTGCCACAGTTATCAAGCTGAAAAGGACCTTACACCACTTTATAACTAAGATGGGAACCAACCCCAAGGCTCTTCTTCTTTCTATGGTTATTGACTTGAGTCATATCTTAGATGAAAGATGGGTGGCTACTGTTCTTACCATTATAAACCACCCCACCCCACACCAAACCTCCAAGCTAAAATTCTTTACCAAGGATTATTCAGCAGAGCAATATTTAATAAAAATAAATAACTTCAATGAGTTTATAAATATGAGAAACTCATATGTCAAAAATTAAATTCTATTCTAAAATTCTACCAAGAACATCCATTGTTCAGAAAATTTGATACCTGGAAAGAACCATTTAATAATTTTTTCATAGTAAATTATACATAAGCAAACATCTAAACAAATATAGAATACAATGAATTTCAAACATGTCACCAAATTCTGAGGATACCATGGCAGAATTGTCTAATAAAAACCTAGAAATGGATAATTGAACTTGTGAGCTGAAAGATTAATCTTAATCTGAATCATTTGAGAATAAAGTTAGCCATTTCATTGCATTCAAAGTTTACTATCCATTTCCTCTCATCTTTTAGATAGTGCCAAACAATCTATAACATATAGGCTGTTGAGTAATACTATTTTTAAGTTTTTTATTAAAAAAATCTAAATCCTTTTTTATCACGTTTAACACAAAACAACAACTCATGACATTCATATAGTAGTGAGAATAAAGTGCCACGCCTAAGTGTTAGCTTTAAATTTTATCTCTCTTTTATAAAAGCTGTTTTGTTGGTTGTCAAGATTAATTAAGAACCCTAAAGAGCAATACCATCTAACTTTTATTCAACCACACATAACCTCCTTTTTTATCCCAGCCTGAAGACTTTCCCTATCCACATATTCAAAAGTGGCTACCTTATGGTCCAAGGTTGCCGTTTTGGATGCTTATGTATCAAGAAAGAAGGTAGGCTTTTCATTGACATGCTATTCCCCTGACGTCTGGCTTTATAAAATTTACAGATAATTATATTCTATATAATATAAGTTTAAACCTTTTAAGGCAATAAGCAGATGGTGCCTTCTAGCCTTTTTCTTTAGAATTCTACTCCTATCCTCTCATTGCCTAGCTGTTTTTACGTTAAGAGTGTTAGGCTCTTGTGTAGAGAGATACTTGACTATGCCACTAAGTTTGAAAAATTTTACTTCAGGTAAGTTATCCCATACCACTTTTTTAATCCTCCCCCAAAATTTATTTTAAAGGTTTCAACTCTATTTTATTTTTTATGGCAAATGTTATTTGACGTTCTGTAAAAATTACTTTTTGACCTCAATTCAGATCTATATTTTACTATTCCTTTGCATTTCTTGAATTTACATTTTTGTCAATTTAACACCATAACCTAAAGTGTGGAGAACATATTGATTTAGTAACATATAAAAAGTTTTAAGTGAAGTTAAACTAGGGATCAGCAATCATGGCATGCTTCAACATCCCTCCTTACCCCGTTTTGTCTGACATAATGTGATCTGATCCTTTTCTCTTAAGTGTGACATAGTAAAAATTGTATTTTAAAAAAGTGCTAACAACCCCCAAATTAATCCCTTTATATAGGACTATGCTCTCACCTGTGAGGATACTGGCCTATTTGTTCAATTTTCCCCAAATTTTTCCCTTCTAATAATTGTTGCTTGCTTTTTTAGTTAAACTTCTTTGCGCATCATGGTGAGCATTACCATCATTTTTGTGATCCCATTAAAATGATCTACTCTTGTTAGTTAGAGATCTTTGAGGCCATACTGATAATAGTTGCTTGGTCACATAGGCGGTCCTTCAGAAACTTCAACTTTACAACCAAAATTATCTTGGGCACCTTTAACTTTACATTATAGCATAGGCAATTAAATTTGCTGCACTGCAGTGTGGACCACCTGATAGTGCACTTTCCATCTTCCATACTCTTTCCCAACTCCTTGGGTTTGTCTGTTATTTTGTTTTTCATCTCATGTAGCCTTATGGTCACCATTCACAAACTGAAGTTTATCGTGCTATGGTTTCTTTTTTGAGGTTGTTCATATCCAGCCCCCAGAATAAGAATTTCCTTTGTCTTCTTAATTTCCCTTTTGGTTCTGAGTGACAAGACGCTGGCATGTCCCATGCTTGATCTTCCTCATGCTAATCATGTAGCCTCACCATGTTCTTCCCATAATAAAATTCCTGGTTTCACCAATATAGTGAAGACAAAGGTTCAATTTTTGTTGCCCAGAGGTGTTCTGTACAAAGATTCTAGCTTCCTTCAGGGTGGCTTTTTGTAACTAAATGACTCCTGAAAGGCTATGGGTAGGTACTATTGCATTCAGTGGGAGACAAAAACAACTTTCTCAGTTTAATAATTGATATACGCTTTGTCATAAAATAATAAGAAATGTAAAAATCATGCTAAAGATAGGGCAAAATAAAAAACTCTTATCAACTAAAATTTTAAGATATTAGTAGGTAGAGTGAGGGTATTATGACTTAGAGCACCAAAGTACTTTTCAATCTGGATTTTCACTTTTATCTTATTTGAGGTTTGCGCAGCGGTCAGTCTCATCTGTCAACATCTGGATTTTCATGACCTCATTGTCCTGTAACTTATGGGTTAAGGCTCTGGACTTTGATACAGTTATACTAAAATCATCAATGAGTGGAACAGACCAGTTTTTTTTGTTCATCTAACTTTGATTTTTAAATTCAATTTTTTTAGGTGGCAAGTCAATCAATATTATTGAGAGCTAACTATATATGATAGAGTTCAATTTTATACCACCTTTTTACTCAAATGGATGTCATTTTGTTTGACATTATAAACACTTACAGAGATGGTGCCAGTTTCTATAATTTTTTAGCCCAATGATGGGGCTTCTGACCCTGTTACAACGGTTTATTCCCTTTCTGCACTTTTCTTACCATTTCTCAACCTTTCTCTTAAATTGGCGAGGCTCATAGTTTTGTTAATTTAAAACCTTTGTATGGTCCTTCTTTCCCAGTGTTGGGATTTATCTATTGGGTAAAAGCCTCAACTTGGCGTTAATTATTTAGTTATAGCTAATACAATTTTAATTAATATTTATCTATATATGGTATGATATTGGACCAATACTATATTATGGTTAAAATTTAGTATATGATAGCAACAAGCAATTCCCATTAATTCTAAATTAACAAATCAGTTAGTGGATCTTAGGTAATCCAATGCTGGAATTAAGAGAGCTTGCAACTTGATTTGAATCATACTGATCATCATAAACTATCTATATTTTACTTTAATATCATTGACGCCTTATTGCCCTCCACCTATAATACTTCATTAGCACTATAAAATAATATTAACATTTTTAAATAAAATAACTTTTCCTCAAATCTTATACTATTTTAAGGGTGCTTAGCCTAGCAGGGTAATTCCTGCTTCCGCCCTAGTGCAGGTTTTTTTCAATACAAATTTGAAACCTGTACTGGCTAGAAAAATTCTCAGTGTGGTATATTTGTCCCAAGGTTGGCCCACCTCAAATAATTATATCTATTTTAAGTGAGAAGTTCTCTTAGAACCGCTGAACCTTTATTTAAAGTAAGATTTAAGGCAATTAAGTCAGAATTGATATCATTATGCAAGGCTAAAAGCCAAATTACCATATCAAACTAGTGATTTGCTAAGCAGATTGCTGAACCTAGTCTTAGATGATTGTCTAGCCTTTTGAGAACTGGCCATCAACAGTTAAATACTAAATTTTTAGCACCAAGCCGCTCTGATAACTCTGATAAACCCATCAAAAGCAGAGATTTTTGATGATGCGCCATTTTAAACCTTGCTTTACCTCCTACCTCATGACTTTTGATTCCTTCAGTCCCACAATGTTTACAACCTTTCTAGACTCCCAAGTTTAACACTAGTTTACCAAAATAGGATTACCTGCTCTTTCACTCCACTCCTTAACGTTGTGGTGTTGTGTTGTTTCTCTACCCCACCTATGAAGATTTTACCCTGTGAAGATGGAGTATGGATAGTACAAAATTTTCAGAAGCTTAAGCAAAAAAGGAAAGGGTAATGTAAGATTTATACGATAGGGAATTATACATGTGATGGCTGCTAACCTTTATCTTATAAAACGCCTATTTCTAACCCCACATCATCAAGCGGTTTGCATATTATTAGTTATGCTTTTGTGTAGAGAAATCTTTTAATACAACACCAGATTGCAAAGATTACTCAGGTAAAGTTTCTTTACCATTTTTCTATTCACCAAATGTCCACATATTTCAGTATATCAGCATTTTTATCTTAAAATTTAATAGTAAATCATTTTATTTAGCTGAATTCTTAATTTTCTACATCAAAATTGACTTTCTATTTTTATATTCAAATATTTTTTTAAGTTTACAATTTCCTTCACCAATCTAGTTCAACCACTCTGAGGGTGGAGCCTTTTAATAAATACTTTGTAAAAAGGTTTGAAATTTAAAGTAGGGTCAACCATGGTATTTCACATCATCTTCTCTTTATCCAAATTCTTGTGGTAATTTTACAATCTCAAACTTTCCTTCCAAGTGCAACCTAGGAAAACCTGCAGCCTAAGAACAGTTCTGACAACCCCCAAAAACTTCCCTCTATATAGGCAATACATTCAAAAATGAGAGCACTGACCTATACTGTTTCACCATTTCCCTTAGTTTTTTTATTCAATTCTCTTTCTTATCATTATTGCTTGCAAAATTTTTGTAAAAGCATTTTTGTGCATCATGGCTTGCATCTTAGCCATATTCATGCGCTAGGCAAGATAGCTTAACTTTTATAGGCTAGAGTGCTCTGGGGACATACTGATATTAGTTTCTTGGTCACTTGGGTGGTTCTGCAACAACTATCAGGTTTTCAACTAAAATTAACTTGTACTCCACTGGTCTCACAATATATAAATTATAATTTGGTTTCTAATGGCCATAACACCTGATAGTGTCAAAGTAGAAGAACTTGGTTTTTTACACTTTTTAATTTGTAATAAAACAGCCAGGTAAGATAACTATTAGGGTCTAGTTAAATTTAAGTAAAAAATAGATTTACTTGCAGCTATATTTGCATAAAAATCTATTACTAAAGAAAATTATATCATTGTATAGATTTTTATAGATTATTAAATTAGTCAAGAAATCAGTATACATTAAAAATAAATTAAATAAGAATTCAGCATGCTTTTCTATTTCATATAATTTCTTTCTATAAATCTAATGATAGTAAAGATTTTTTTCTGATTACTATCACTTTTAGTAATACAATACAATTTAAACAGTGTAATTCAATAATCAACACCAGGCGAGATAAGTATGATTAATAAGGTAAAGAGCTGGGCAAACGTGGTAAAGAGCAGCGGACCCAGACCTGCACCACCCAAAGATACCAAGCACACAGGTACAAATGAAAATCTCAGCAAAAATAAAAAACTCAAGGTGGCGCTTCCCACAGGTTTTGTCAATTTTTTGGTTAAATACTGCAGCTATTTAGAAGTATCCCAATCACAACCACTGTCATCAGTGGAACACGGAATATGAGTTTTCCTGGGCGTAGAAACACCAACAATGTGGGAAAAGTTTGGCGAAGCCCATCAGAAATTTTTCCTACACGCGGTGTGCTTAACAGCCCATACTATCTGCAGAGGTTGGGTAGATCTTGGGTTCAAAACCACAGAAGAAGCAAATGAAGCAGCGAAGGTCAGAGTGGTACTTGACCTTCCTGATGGACAGCAATTGGTCCTGACCAAATGCACCCATTGGACTGAAACCAAAGACATTTCCATAATTTTTGACTATCTTTCAACCACACTGGTGCGCACAGTAGTCAAAAGACATCTCCAAGAAGGCTTGGAAGCCTATGGAGAAATTAAACAATTTGAAATGTAATGATTCCAGCTGATGCCAATCCTTAGCATGGGGAAGGCAATAGCAATAATCTTGCCAAACCAGGATGTAGAGAATATTACAAAAATCCTCCACATCACATCCTTCACAATTGATGGGAAAAATTATAGCTGTTCCACACAACAGTGGAAAGTGCACCCCCCATTTGCAACCACTGACAGGCCTTTGGGCACAAAATTCATGCTTGCCCCATAAAAGAAGGCCTGAGAGAAATGGAATTCTGTGAGGAGGAAATGGGTGAAGACAACTCAGAGTATGCCAAAATCACGGATACTACACAAGCCTTCAACTGGGGAGAACATAAGCAATATAAAATAATTGACCCTATTTCCCCAAAAGAATGAAAAATGGCAAAACAAGCTTGAAAGCTGGCCACGGCCAAGGCAAAGGCCTTGGTGGAATCAACCATATTGTCAGAGAAGATCCAGGAAGACATGGAGTAACTTGAGTACATGAACCAATCAGATCCCGTGGAAAACCATACACCCAATCCAACCAGTTTAAATTTGGTGGAACCCAATTTTGGAAATAAATGCAGCAAAATTGAGGTTCAGTGCACCCCCAGAAATTGCAGAATTTAACCCAATTGGGAAGGAAAATCAACAATGGAATGCGCAAGAAAACAATGTGGCCAATAAAAACCTACAAGTGCACTGCAATAACATATTGAAACCAAGCAAAGCCAAGAGAGGAGCAAAAACTGCGGCGATGAAAGGGGAAGAATACACCTCAACTCCTACTCATGGTTATGCTCTCCACAGCAGAGATGCAGTGGAGAGCAATGTGAGTGAGGGAGTAGGGCTGGAAGACCCTGCTAACTGCTCCTGAGATGCATCAGGCATCTCAGTAGAGATAGGGACGCTGAACATAGTGGGACTCAAGGCTTTAACATCACGGGCCAAGAAGTTGAATCTCCTACAAAACCCACCTGTGGATATCCTGGCGGTGCAGGAAACCCACTGTCCACAGGAAGAGGAGGATGCATGGGAATAAAATGCTCCTCCCAACAATATTGTTTTGGTCGCTCCACTGTTAGATGATAGTACATGTGAACCAGAACTTTAAATTTATTAATAAAAATTTGTTCCTGGATGGCTGTGTACTTGCCAAAACCTTCTCATGACACAACAAAGTGCACACAATAGCCAGTGTGTAAGCCCTGAATGGTGCACATGACCAAAGAGAATTTCTCACAGCCCTAACACAACTAAATCTACCAGCAAATACTTTCATAATGGGAGACATGAACTGCTGGATTAACCCAGAGATGGACTGATGGCCATACACAATGGAGATACCACAAGGGCAAGTGGAACTCTGGTTATTAAAGGCCACCCTGGGATTATATGATCCACTGCCAAAAAAGCAATCCCTGCTACAAAACATGACACGCCCACATGTACACAATGGTACACTTGTCTCTATGTCAAGGATAGATCTAATAAACGTACCAATAATTTTTCATCACCAAATTCAAAAATTTAAAACTGCAAAAATTGAATTCTCTGACCATCGACTTGTTTCAATGTCTTATACACTGGCAGAACCAAGTACCCAAGCACCCAGATGGTGCAGAATATGCCCAGAAAGTTTAGACAATTTAGAATTTCAATCCTGGATGGAGGAAATATCCTCAACCCAGGATTTTTAAACACCTTTTTGCTCAGACCCACTAACCACCTGGAAAAACTTCAAATAATCAACAACCCAACAAATTAAACATACAATATCTAGAAGACACAGGGCAGTTTCAGCCATTATCAAACACACATTGGCTGAAATTGACCATCTAGATAACAACGTACCAAGAACAGGATACAGCCATGGATGGGGTTGCAAATGGGAAGAGGTTTCTGCTCGGCTAAACACCTGATCTGCAAACACCAACCCCAAGTTGGAGTCCAATATAAAGGCAAAAACATAAGAGATGGAGAAACTTGCTTGAGCTACTTTTTCTGCTGATTCCATGCCAGGAAAAATATGATAGCTTATATACAAGTTTATCAACAGGACAAATCTATAGCAGAAACACCTGAAGAATTCATGACTGAAGTGCACAGGTTTTACACAAAATTGTATAAATCTGAGCTGGTCAAACTAGAAAAAATTGAAAAATTCCTTAGAAGCGCACATATCGACACCGCGGTTTGAAATAACTTAATTAACCTAGTATTGCGCGAGGAATTATAGGAAGTAGTATGCGGTGCACCAAGATGGAAACGCCCTGGACCTGATGGGATTCTCTATTAATTTTATATACAATATATTACTAAAATCTCTAACATTCTTCCAGCTTCAATGAACAAGGGTACTATGGAAACATGCCTCCTACCTGGAGGCAAAGAAGCCTACATGGTCACTTTATTCAAGAAAGGAGACAGATTAGACCTATCCAACTGGCGCCCAATTTCCCTAACCAACACAGATACAAGAATTTCCACAAAAATTATGGCTAAACGACTAGAAGAAATTGCAACTGATGCGATATCCCCATCACAATATGGATTTGTCCCAAGAAGATCCATATGGGATAACATCCACAAAGTTGCAAATGTCTGCCAGTCCAAAACCTTTGGAGCACTTGTCTTTTTAGACCAACAAAAGGCATATGACAGGGTGAACTGGACCTATCTTAGAGCCTGCCTTCAAAAATTCAAGCTTCCAAATAGATTTATAAACGGGTAATGTTGTTTACAGAGTCTGCAACCATGGATTTGCGGGGAGCAGGCTTCTTAACCAACCCAGTTATCCCATAGAGAGGACTAAAACAAGGAGACCCCTTAAGCCCTCTACTCTACAACTTTAGCTTAGACCCCCTAATCCAAAATACAAACACACTTCTTAAGAGAATCGACGTCAAGGGCCAACCACCAGTCAAAATGATGGCCTTCACTGATAATTGTGTGGTGGGCATATCCACCAATCAGGACGCTTGCAGAATTGCGAAGATAATACAAGACTATTCAGCCATAAGTAACACATCAAACACTGAGAAAACGGAAATTATACTCCTGGGGAAATATCAGATCCAGTGGATGCCATCTACACAGGGCCAACAAGCTAGTACAACATCAAGACTCCTGACCAGACATAGGAGGCGAAATTTAGCAATGACCTCACTGAAACTTCCATTTATCACCAAGCCAATAGCTAGCCCTGTTCGTCACCTGGGAGTATGGTTGGAAGCAGGAGGTTATGTTAACTCCATGATGGAAAATAAATTATTGGACAAAACAATGAAACGCATTGCCTCCTTACATGGACACCAAACAGGTCTAACAGGAAGGGTCACAGTAGCCAACTCTATGATTCTATAAATCATATGGTTCACAGCTCATGCAATCGCTTTCTCACCATCTTTCTTCAACACACTCCACGCTCTATTACAAGGATGGCTATGGTCTAACCACAACCCCCCTGTATGCCTCAAAACCTTATTTGGCTCTAGAAGGAATGGATGTATGGGGCTTACTATTACGTAGAGCAAGCAACCCATATACTGGGATCCTGGATAGCTCAGGTGACTAGACCAGATCTTTCATATACACACTGGGCCAGAACAGCAAGATATAACTTCACATGTGCATTACAATTAAGAAACTCAGATCACCTGAACACATTAATCAAGTATCTGGCATCCCATCCCACAGCTGCAGGACCACACGGCACTCCTGCACATTTCAAATGAATACTCCTAGCCATGAGAAGAGTGACATAGCAGATTCACATAAATGACCAAACCAGTTACCGAGGACGCCCAAGGTTAACTCACAGACAGGAGATCAATGATCAAATAGTCACAGACAATATAATTAGCAAAAGCCCAAATACCAAAGCCAGGATAGATTACCTGGACCATATGGACATACCCTACAACCTGGAGACCTAAAGAAGAGTATGGAGATACACACATCACCCTCTACTCCAACCCGGGATAAGAGCACATGTATGGAGGTGTATGAGGAGAGTATACTGAACAGCTGAACAGTCAGATGCCACTCACACCTCATGTGCAATATGTGGTCAGTATGGAAGCCTAGTCCACTATTTAGAACAATGCCCAACATCAGGTGGCGGTATGGAAAGAGGCCATGCGCCTTTTCCGCCAAGAAAATGAACAGCCATACAGACTAGCAAGGAACATTTTCGCTATAAACATGAACTATCCTATCCACCCATCTCTCAGGGCGCTAATAGTAGCAATAGAACTATGGAAGATACATACAATGGTACTGGAATTGTTCACAGGAGCAGCGCCAACAATCCAAGAAGCCATTCATCGCTTCCACAGTCATATATTGGAACATTTTCAAGCATGGCTGTTTGGACATATGACCCCCATAACAGAAGGACAATCAACACATGGTTCCTCATATGGTTCCTAAAAGTTGATCCTTTCCTTCGCACATGCTGCATCCAAGAATAAGCCAGCATTATTCCCCTTCTCTACCGTCCTAAGCTTGGTGATCCTGGAGACAACAAGAGGGGCCTTGAACTCTCTGGGTGTCTTAAATTGTCAAATTTCATTAGTTTTCTCACCATATTGGAAGTGCTTGTCCCCTGGTTAACCTTCCCCAAATAAATAAAAATCTAATGTTAGTTTATATTTTTATAAACCATCTATAGAGTTTATTGGCAACTAAAAATTTTAATAGTTATTTGAGTATCTATAATATATAGTGAGTTTTGTGGAAATCTAAATAAAATATACCTTTAAAATTCTTGATGTTTTTAGCAGTTTTTAACTATCTTATTCATTATAGTCATATTAGTATACATACATATCATGGAATTAAAGGATGTGTAAAATTAGGTTGGTCAGCTTAGCCTAGCGGGATGACCTCTGCTGACTATTGGGTTACTTTTTAAACATATAAGGCAATCTTCTATTTCAGAACATTCTGTAAAGCATCATAGGCTTTTGATATCTTTGTGAAGATTTTTTTAGAAAATAGGTCACAAAAACCTGATACCTTAATTATATAAAAATTGTAAAAATCAAACCTATGTCACAAGTTAGTAGTCAGATGCTTTAACCAATTATAATACAAAAATACCTTAGTTATTACTATATTATTAAAACACTATACTAAAATTAGCCCATAGTTTCTTATATATCTCTGATATGTATACATGAGTCAAATAAGTATACTAAAAGTTGTATAGAGATAGAAAGAAAAAAGATAGTTGAAATGGAAATTTAACTTCCTATACAACAGCATAAAAGATTTTTGTTTGCTACAAAAACTCTATTGTCAGATTTTTCTAAAGTATGGTAAAACCAGAGATGAACTTTCCATTGTAAGGGTTACTTTTGCCAAATGCTTAATGTTTTTTAGAATTATAGCTTGGCGCTACATTAGGTTTATGCCACAAGTTAATACTGAAATTATGTTGCAAAGTGCCAAAATTTTAATTTTTAATGAGAAAATTTAAAAATAAGCAAAATCAAAATATTGATTCAGTCCAATTTGCTCTTTGACTTATGAGTTACCAAACTTTAAAGTGCTAATTAAACCCTATTATCATTTGTGTTGCCTGAACTCCACTTGATCTAACTTTTTGCAGATTTTATTTACCCATATTTTATATTTTATCTCATTTGAATCTTTCTCCTCACTGACCATTACTTAGTACTATAAATATGGATAACTTTTTAATAAATGTTAAAACTTTCCATCAACTCTTACTTTATTTAGTAAGAATAATTCTATTATGAACTATGAACCTCCCATCATAAATCAAGTCCCATTTTATAGCAAAAAGCCAAGTAATCCCATTAACGTGTGCTTTAAAGACTGCATAAAATTTTTATTGTGCTGCCAGCAAGACGGCTGGTGGCACAACATTGGTGCTCCCTGCCAGAACTTCTATGAGATGACAAAAAACCCTAATGAGACTAGGATAAAGGTTTAATGGCCTTAGACCTTTTTTGACACCTACTAGTTTAAAAATTTCACTAAACAACGCTTAAAAATTTAAAGGCATTTTACCAATGGCAGTTTGATAAAGACCAAACAAATATGGCTGTTGAAGAAAGCAAGGTTAAATTCTGTTATGAAATACCCAAAACAATGAAATAAGTATCAAGAAAGGTGAACTGCATGTTAGAATAAATGAACTATATGCTTCACTAATAAGGAGCTCATATAATTACTGACTATGATTATTACTCTTCATAAAGAACTGCAGAAAAGGATAATATTGCTAATGAAGGATTCACAGTAGTATTAAAGAAATGATTTGACTTACTAAGATATAGCTAGGATAGTTGATACTTACTAGAAGCTATTATAAATCCAAAGCTGTGCTGCCATAATTGTCCCATAACAGACATGATATGTAACAAGCTGATTATATTTAGTTTATTTAAGCTCAAAAACTAGATTTCTGTGAAGCTTTCCAGGAGTTTCATCTAAAAAAGAAGAAAAAAAAAACCATGTGACTATTCACCTATAGCTATTTTACCCATCATAAGTGAAGAATATAGAATATTTTGATAATATGGTAAACTAAACAAAACAACTTAAAGATCGTCCCTACAATGATACCTCAATAATTAATCATAGTTAAAACAAAAATTCTGAGTGCCACTGCCATTTTAATGACAAATGCATCTAAGAAAAAATAATTAAATCTGCTAAAGCCCTCCAGAATTATGCTGAGTTACTTTAATTAGTCAAGTCCATTGCCTCAGAGCATATCTTGCTTCCCATAACAAGGATCACTGCTATTCTAATAATATCCATGGTTTAGTATAGCCAAATACCTTGATGTCCAAATCATTTTCCTAAAACTGATCCTTTTGATCCTACCCTTTTAATAATTTTTGTTTTTACTAACAATTTAGGTATCTATGTTAATTCCAAAGTACCAAAACTCACATCACATCTCAAATGAGTCATGATGGTTTTGAAGAGCTGACAATGGGTTTATAAATCAAAATCCCTATTGCAACAGCCCTCTAATGATAAAGACCAATCTATCAAAGAAAAAAAGGCTATGCTGAAAACCAGGCCAAATCAGTGGTTGATACTCAAAAATCTATCTTAATAAGTGACCCCCATACGTGAATAGGGTGAAAACTAAGGATTTAAGATGACAAATAATCTCACCATAAATTATTTTAAGATAAATCCCCATCATGAAACATTAATACACTACAATGCTAATTTATAAATTATAGATTGGATTATGTTACCCATCAAATCTAATCTATGATAAATCACTTAATGGATATAATTTTTACCATAGTTCTAAACTTCCAAACAAACTATAAACTAAATTATAACCTACTAACCAATAAATTTGCAAAAATTAATTTAAAAAATAAATAACATATAAAGCTAAAAATGAACAATTTAACTAAGTTTTAAATTGAGTCTCCCAATCTGAATTTCAATATAAACCAATTAAGATCTCAGTCTTTAAACCTTTCATTGATTTGAAATGCCCTACAATATTCAAGCACCTTCTTATCACCAAGAAGCTACTCACAGATTCTTAACTTTTTTCTATTTCAGACTTAGCCTAATAGTTAATATTTACATTTAATCTGAGCCTCTTAGTCAAACGTTTGAAACCTTTGATTTATCCAAGATGTGGGCCAATATACCATAAAAGGACTCTTCACTCAGTATACAAATACTAATGCTCCAGCTACTTTGATTGATGTTGAAAATCTCAATATAGATGATAAAGAGCAAATGGTGGTGTTTGAAGAGTTGGTGCTGTGTTTGAAGCAGCATCTTGCAGTGGGCTGGATACCATTAATTTAAAAAACAACTTATGCTATACTATACCTGCTATGTAAAATTTAAAAGGCACTTTTGCAACTGAGGTTTTTACTGACTGAAGAGATTGTTATAGCATTGGATCTTATTAAAACCAAAGATACTATAAAGCAAAGTCTGGTCATCTTTCCTCAGCAAACCCCCATTTCGCCAGGACTGAAATCACAGGGTTGCACAAAGCAGCCCATGATGCTGTAAAGGTTATTTATAAATGTGCCTATTTGATTCTCTTCAATAATGTAATAGCACCTGAACAAGCTGAAATACTGACCTCTCTACCTGAACACCATCTGACTGCTGAGCACCACCTCACTAAATACTTTGAGGCCCTCTGCACAGCCCAACTTGAATCAACCAATCCAGTTTTTTCCCATATCAAACCTCACCATGCAGATGCCCCCATGCCTTTGCTTTCTGCAGTAGTCAGAGTCAGAATGTGCATAAGTTTTGGCAATGACCCACCCCCTGACCCCTTCCCCCTCCTCCATGGTTTGTTAGAGATTAGCCGCTTCCCCACATGGTTGGTATATCTTTATTCAGTTTTGTTTTGTTACTATCTCTAGGCATTTTTGTTTTGTTTTGTTTAGGTTATGTTTTCTCTTTGAGCTTTCAGTATGTCTGTACCCAAGTCAGCTTTACTGAAAATAAATTTTAAAATTTTAAATCATAAAAAATTTCAAAAATAAAGCAACGCTATCAAAACTGAAAATATAACATTTTAAGTTTAGTTTGATGATTTTACCTTCTTTTTATGGTACTTTGGGGAAAGTCTACCATTATATTGATCAGCAAGATATTTTTATGTCAATCTAATGGGTAAATTCACGCTGACGAATGCCCACAAGTATCTCATCTCTACATCTAGTGATAATATGGTTGCTTTTTTTGCTAATTTTGTTGAGGGTGTACCAAAGATCTGCTTCTCATGTTTTTAATAAAGTGGATGGCAAAGCGTGGCTCAATTTTGTTGACAAGTTTTATAATTCTAAAGAAGAGATTATTTCATCTGCTATTGTAGCTACTGTTTCTGCAGGTTGTTTTTAGTGGTTCTGTCATTGACAATGCTGAGCACAATGCGTTAACCAAGAGAAGCAATGCAAATTATAGTTTCATATTCAGATTTTTTGCACTAAATGAGAAATGACAATCTATTTTCAAGTTTCTATTTAGAGTCAAAATTGAACTTAATCTTGCCTCCATATTGAGGTTGAGACATTCCATACTAAACCTAGTAGTTCTATATATAAAACGTCATGCCAATGTTTCATGCTCAGAAGTCTTACGTCTGCAACTCTTTCTGGAACTGGTCCTGTCAGGATGCGCTCTCTTTGATATGACATTGTGTTTGGCTGCCTCACTACCGTTAACTTTAATATTACCACTCAATGCATCCAACTCAAAAAATGGTCTGCCCCTCACTTCTAGAGTTCATAAAGTTCTGAAATGATACATGTTCAGCAGATAGCAAAAAACTTTATATTTAGGTTGTTGCAAACCTCAGCATTGGATATAGTTGATACCACTAAATTTAAGCTATCTGTGGCTAGCTACTCAAGTAATAGGTTAGGTGATGGCACCTGAACTGGTAATAAAAAGGATATGACAATTAAAGTATTTCAAAGATTCAGAAGTAGCAGGAAACCCTGCATGCCAAAATCCAAAAAATTACTAGCTCATATAGTTAATATAACAATGATAAGAGGGATAAGGGAAGATGTTCATCCTAGACAAAACAAGCTTCAATTCTTTAGTATAAAGTAATATCCAACCTTAGCAGGTTGTTACAGGTGTGCGCAACTACACCCAATCTGGCCAGCCAGAAAATATATAACTCAATTTATTTAAACAACTTATATCGTCATTTATAACTTTGATTGAACTTTGCTGAATCAAATTTTTTATAAATGTTAACAAATTTCTTATGAAAATTAATTTCCACGTACTGGAAAGGATTAGAGGAAATTACTGGTCTTTGCCCTAGTATGGATAAATTATCAACTTGGGTATATAACCTATTTTATTATTTACATTGACACAAGTAATAATACAAATTATAACATTTTTGCTACACAAGTTTATGGCTCAAAAGCATTATTACTATTAATTGCAAAAATCTAGGAAATTTCAATTGATAATACAAAGCACATTTATCAACAAATTAAGGTAATGAATTAAAAGATTGTCCTCCAGTTTTTAAAGATTTCCTAACCTACTAAATTCTATAGATTGTTCCCTAATATCATAATAAGTTGTCTGATCTTCTTTCCATCTGACTTTTTTGCAAAATTTTCCTATGTAGCCAATAGATAAATCTTTTCCATATGTTTTTCTCCCCTCTGACCATTCCTTAGTACTAAGCATAGTATAAAACATTTTTTATTAATTAACTCAACTTTTCATCTACTCTTATTTTATATCTAAATAGAAATTTCTATATAGACTTATAATCCTCCCATTATTAGGATAAGTCTCATTTCACTAAGATAAAGTGGCAAATTCTTGATGACACAGCACAAAGTTTTGTTATAAAGTATGAAATGTTTATTATTTCATCACCAAATATTGTCTTGTAAAAGTGGCTACAAAATAGAAGCTGCTTTAAAGTTGTCCATTACTGATGTTAATGCCAAACAATCTTAAGTTGGTCACAATTGATAACACTGTATGTAGGGAAATACAGATGTTAGCTTTAATCTTATAATAAAACTTCTTGCGAAGATTGACCAGTATGAGACACTAACTGATTAGAGGTGTTTTTGGAGTTATTAAAGTATTGTAACGCTTTTCTTTTGGAGGTTTTTATATTGACCTGATCAATGCAAATTCTTAATGAATAACTTGTTAAACTACCTAAACATATCTACTAGCTCATCAAAAGGCTAACATAATGGGGTTGGGTAAAGGCATTGTAAAATGTTATTTTTGGAAGTCATCCCATAATGATCATAATCTAGTTGGCATTGGTCCCAGTTTAGTGGATAGATAACAGAAGAGGTACCCATTGAGGATATTAATCACTATAAGTTAAGTTCATTGACAATGATTGCCATTTTAATGAGGTGCAACTAGTGAGTTAATCACTAAAATTCTCTATATAAACCACTTTTTATATAGATAGAGATGGAATTAGATATAAAATGTTATAATAATCTTTTTTTGAAGAGTGAAGAAAAGTTATGCTTATTTGATTTCAAGTAATTTGAAATGAGTTTATATCACTTGTCCTTAAGAGGATACATGAGTAGGGTTGAAACCACTCTTGAAATAAGACATGTCTGTCTAGTTGCCTCAATAAATAGAATTTTTTATTTTACAAATTTGTAACATAACTTTTCAGTAGACTTACCAAAATTTTACATTAGTGCTCACTACAGGGTAAATTAAGTTTTTTTTACCGTTAGAAGAACTACACTTATCAACTATTATATCATTTATATAGAGCGAGATCAAGATAGCTTGCTGAGCTAGAGACTGACAACCAGAATACCCTAATATTAGTGACACAAGCCAATAAGTAGATATTAAAATAATGGGCTACAAAAAAGGGGGAATAAACTGATCTCTATATCAAGACCAACGATGACTTTCATTTGGGAAAATTTTAATCCTATAAACAAAAGGATTTGAAGTTATTAGAGACCTACTATTGCCAATGGTTGCTTGAAATTTGAAATCAAGAAGATTTGCAAATACAAGTAAATGAAGCAACTTATTAAAGCACTTAGAAGACATGGAAAATCAAAAATTTACCTGACCTACTTGAAGACATAATAATGTTATAATGACTTGTAGCCTCTTAAGAAGAGAGTAATATGGGAAGTATACAGTCCCCTAGACTCCTGGCTGGCGCTTTTACCACAATCCTAACAATAACTCTCTATAACACTCCATTTACTCTAGATTTGCTTGTCATTTGAATCATACAGACGTCAAACAAGTGATCAATGTATAATCATTAAACCTTATGCTTTAGCATTTTACAGAATGATTCCCAGCGTTTTTGAATCTATCTAAAATGACCACGTTTATACAAAGTGATTTTCATAAAGATATTACCACAATCAATTGCTTAGACATTAATTTTCAGAACTGATGCTATCACAACTACATGATGATAATTGGTCATATAGTGATGCATAAAATGCAATAATGGAAGAACATGTTAGTTTAAGTGAATATATGGCTGTAAGAAAGAATTTATAGGGATTTAATCTAATAAAGATAAAACTTTAGGAGCATTTACTGATAAACTTTACCAGGAAACCCAAACAATGAGTGGAAAATGTGATGAGAAATTTGATGCTCACATTGCCATGGAAACATATCTCTGGATTTACTAATAGTTACGTTACATGATGACTTTGGAATTAGCAACAATGCTGCTATCTCTCAAAAGGTAAAATATCTTAGAATGTTAAGGTTGACTTTAAATTCTGCAAAATTGGTTTTTTCAAAAACTTATATTATATAATCCAGAAAAATTGCTGACTATTCATATAGAAATCAAAAATGGTCTGAAAAGCCTCATGAGACTTGCTGTAAATGTGGAGCTAAGGGCAATACGTCATTCAATATTGGAGAAAAAGTAATATGGATTAAGTGAGCCTTAATTACCTCAAGAGAATGAACCTAATCAATAGGATGGAAAAGGAAATATGGTCTATATGAGGAAAAATATAGAACTACATGCTATCAAGTTTCACCAGACAAGCCTTAAGACTATAATTAGATATCTATATCTTATTTGTGGATGAACCAACGATTTATCCACTTTATTAAGCCAAAGGTTAGAGTGTTAATGCAATCATGAGGTTTAAAGCAAAGATAAAGACCCCAAAGTTTATACAGAAGTCACTTGACCATTTTTTGCCCGATATTTGACAAGATGAAAAATGACACTAAAATGAGGAAAAATTAACTCAGATGAACCTATTTAATGTTAGAGTCACTATTCTTATATAGAATATTAGATCACTCCCTAAAATAACTATACAGTTGATCTAAACATCCAAGTATAGAAAACAATGCCATTTAGCAAACTAAGAAAGAAGATAAAAAAACCAACATGTCAATAATAATTGTTATTTAGTGATATAGTCAACTAGTATGGCACATATGGAGTTGAATGCCAACCAAAATAAATGATTTAGATGATACCATTTTTATCAATATAAAATTGGCACTTGCTGCATATACAGTCAAAAAAACCAATGGTTAAACATAAAATCAATTCCAAAGCAAATACCATAAATTCTTGTATCTTAATTGAAATCTTTTATTATACCATATAACATATAGAAAAGATATAAGAAGATGGGAGTATATATAATATATATGTTGTAAATGAAAAAAGAAGAAATTTTTTACTTTTTATTTTATTTTAGATTGCTCTCAGGATTCAAGCCCCAATAACACCTTTTGGAGGAGAAAGAATGAATTACAATTGTAGTAGATAAACTAACAAAATTAATACAAGAACAAATGTTTGTTAAATCCAAAACATGCTACCACAAAATTCCTATGCTTGTAACTAAAAAATATGTGACAATGAGAAGTAGATAATAGACCTTTAGAGTTTTTGACATGCCTATAAAGCAATTGTCAAAGGAGGAGTTCAGATCTCAATATGACAGAATATAAGCTGTAGTTGATCATAACTGTTGCTTTGTCCATTTTTGACTGGCAGCAGAAGTGCTAGGGATAATTACAAGGTTTATCTGAGTCAAGCAATATAGGTTTATGTAGCCAAAATACTCAAAACAGAATAAAGATTGTAAAGGAGCAAATAAAATTACTTGATGTATAATCTAGCCAAACTGGGGATATGTTGGTCTTTAATGAAACACACTACTTAGCTTTGACTTAAAAAGGAAATGGTTGATATCTAGAATATTAACAATTACTTTCTGGTGATAATTACCTGCAAGAAAATTAGTTGGTTCTAAATTTAAGATCCAATTCCAATGTGGATTCCAATCAATATTAAATGCTTGCAATTACTGACAATGTTTATAGGTAAAATAATTGTTGACTTAATATTTTTCTAAAAAAGATCCTTACATGTACTAATTGGATGATACGGTGACAAATATGTCAGATTTTGGATTATTAAAGTAAGACTGGCCTTACAGGCTAGTTGTGAAATGGTCATTGAAAGGTCCAGGATGCCAACAGCTCAATTGATATATTAATTAGTAGGAACGTTCTAAAACTTTTTTGAGTTAAACAAAAAGTTATAAACATTTAAAGGCCCCAATGAAACCAAATGGCTGTAATGAGGTAACTGCAGGCCTTTCAGGTGCAACCCTCAAAGGTAAGGGAATAAAGGAAGATAACACTCCTTTATGAAAATAATTTGGTTGCTTTGGGTATCAATTTCTAAATTCCTTAAATTGTCATCTAATTGTTTACAACCCGACACACTAGTGCTAATAATCTACAATCTGAGTTAACAAATCTAAAAATCAAATTGAATTAGTTATATTTAAGTACTGGGTGAGCACAGCAACCATTTCACAATAAAGGGTTAGTTTGAGATGCTACAAAGAATTGGAAAAGGTTTTAGGATGGCAGATCAGTTTAATGAAAATAAAAGGGTAGATTGCCAAAATGAAGGGTGCCCTGGATAATCTGAAACCTGGAAGGCTTGTTTGAATCAACTGAAAGGGGTTATTTGCTTGTAAACAGTGGTTTGAGAGTAGTGAGTTAAACTTCATGTCAGCTGAATTGCACTGAGCCAATGTTGGATCAGAAGAGCAATTTTTGCATCTAATATGGTTTTTTCAGGTTGAGGTAGAAAACCTTATGTAACAAGATCATTTTAATACAGTGGTAGAGTGGCAATGCAATCCTCCATCTAGTGAATGGTTTACATGAGCATCAAGTTGGGAAACCTCATATCACCAGATTGCGCCAAGCTAGTTGTGGGAATTTATATGACCACATTATCCAGCTTCCAAATTATTTAAGCTTCAATTAATTTAAAATAATTGGTTCATTTATTTAATTTAGCTTATTGATTAAGCTTTGAGATGATGATCGATTATTCCATCTCTTTGGTGATAATCACCAATTAAATGGTTAATTGTAATTCACAGAGGATCAAATCCAATGAGATTTATAATTCTTATTTTGTCAGGGATTGTTGCTGACAACGTGGATTGAGTAAATTGGCTCAAAATGAGCAATTACTCATGGGAAATCATTGGGTTCAGTAGCCAACATGTGGGCTAATACAAATGGCGATTTAAATATGCTATTCTTCTTGAAAATCAGCTGGAATCTTTCCTAAAAATGAACCAGTATCTCTTTTCGTCAGCTAGGTGTGCCAAGACCAATATTAATATCTCTTTTCTGTCAGCTAGGCATGCCAAGACCATCGTGGATATCCCTTTTCATCAGCTAGGCATGCTGAGAATATCGTGGTTACCACAAACACCCCTAACAAATTTCCTTCACCATTTTACCCTATAAATATTCCCTCGTTTTAACATTAATAAACAACTTAGTACTGTAAATACTTTATTTTTCAATTGTTAATTGTTTACTTCAAAGTGAAGTTGTGAAGAAGTACTTCCTATCTAAGTGTCAATGCCAGAGTGAGGCTGAAGTCACTTGAATCCTTATATATTGCCAGAGTGAGGCCAAAATCACTTGAACCTTTATATTGCCAGAGTGAGGCCAAAGTCACTTGGACCTTTATATTGCCAGAGTAGGGCTGAAGCTACCCATTTATCTGAGCTCACCTAGGCTAATAGTCTTCATACAATTAGCAAATTCATTTTTATTCCCAGAGTCAGTAGTTAAGTAAACCTGTGCACCAGTGAAAACCCTGAGGTTTTTACATGTGGTGCTCACTACAGGGGTTGAGTCAAGTTTACAAGAAAATAATAACGCCAAATTATCTAACTAATATGGAGCATCAAAGTAATGAGGAAGAAAAATCATCAGAAGACCACCGGGGAAAAATCTAATTAGAGGCTGGAATGCTGGTGGATCCCCAATACATCCATCTATCAATGATTGGTGTAAATGAGAACGCTGTAATGATTTACAAACCACCTTCAGAGCGATTCTAAGAAAATATACCCAGTATCAGCAATATTCTAATGAGAGGATTCCAAATTTTGCTGACTGATACTTTGGATCAAAGCTGTGGATTATTCCACCACACTACCAATCAGGAAGAGCAAAGATGACACTTTGAAAACTTCCTTAATATGAACACTTCAACGTTAATAGGATATTTGTGGAGCATTAGAAATATTGACAATTATATTATCAAATATGTACAGCCAACTACCTGAAACATGAGAGCTATCCAAGTACAGCAAAAGGTAGTGATTGCCAATCTTGTTGAGTATACTCAAAACAACAGCGTACAACAGCAGGCATTAATGTGACAACTAGATATCAGTTTTCAGAAAGATTCGCGCTGGTTTGGATTTCACATCACAGTGTGTTCAGCAATCTAACACCCAAATCAAGAATCTGGTGGCCAAGCTGAATATTAAACTTTGAGGGATAGTCAAAGAGATCATCAACCAAATTGGGTTCAATTACTGATGGAAACATGATGTGGATAAGCACTGCTGATTAGCTGAATCAAATATTGCTGATTTAATTTGAGCTCAGGAGGCAGCTGTGCCAATGGCTGCATCCAACACCGGAACTCACACAGTCATGCTCAATTTAGTCAAAGGGAGACAGGAGATTGAGAACACCATCAAAGAGATGGAGAGAAACTTTGAAAATCTAAGTGAGGAATTGAGAGCTGAAATTGACAAGCTTTGCACAGAGATAGATTGTCAACAAGAATGAATCAGAATAAGCAACTCAATCCAAATTAGATTCCTTGAAGCTTAAAGTCAACAATTTAGATGATGAAATGTCCAAATATGAAAAAGAGAACTGTGAATTATATGAGCATTTATTCCATGTTCAAACCCAAGAGGGCAAGCTGCAGAAAGAAGTTGCAACCATGAAAGCAACTTTCAAAGAGGATTTTGATAAAAATTGTCAACTTTTAGAAAATGACCAAAAATGCTTAGCTTGGGAAGATAAAATCCTTAGACGATTGGATGACCTCAAAGACTCTAAGTGTACTTGTTCATGGGATGAGTACCATGAGGTGAATTTATTTGAGAAGGAATCAGCATCCATTGAAGCAGAGAGTATCACTGACAGCACCATCCAATCTGTTTGGAAAATGCCCCTGACCATTGCGGCACCTCCTGTAGTAACACCCAAAGCAACTCCAGTGTCTTCTTGAATCCCAATTAGAAGTGCTGGCCCAATTATTGTTGAAGATTTTAAGAGTACTCTGAAGTTGCCTGTTTTCATCGGGATAATGTGCCTGCCTTTTTCTGGTTATTTGAAATGACGATGTATGGTTATAGTGACCGACAAAAAGCTGTCACCATCATGAATTGTCTCAATAATTCGTGCCAAAACCTAGTTTTGTCTTACCTTTGTGGGGAGAACTGGAGCTATAAGGAGGCGAAGGAGGCGATTCTGACCAAATTTAGTAGTCCAGATAAGATGGCAGCTCAGAAACAAGAATTCATGGGCATTCAATTTAAGAAGGATGAAACAGTGGATGCATTTGCTGATTGTTTCTATGAGGAAGCACAGATCCTCGATGGGGCCAACATGATGACCAATTTTGATGGGAGAATTTTGATGCAGAACTTGTTGCGCCCTCATTGAAAATTTCACCAAATGATGTCATCCACTTTGACCAGTAAATACATCATTGCTCAAATTGTAGGACACCTAAAGGTTCTATCAGCAACGTTCAATGCACCAAATCAGACATACAAGCTGAATAACCAGTCAAACAATAATAAGGGACCAGGACGATTCCCTGAAAAATACAGAGATTTCAACAATCATGGGAATCAAGATAAACAGTATGAAGGAGCTAAACCATTCAAGCCTCAGTTAACTTGCAATAAGTGTGGACAGCCTGGTCATTTCGCCAATAACTGTGGACAACGCAAACCAAAGGATCAGGTTAACTTAGTCCAGCGTAAGGATAAACAGGAAACTTCTGATGGGCAGGGAAAAGACCATGTAGTCTAGATAAAGAACAGTCTAGAACTACAGGTAACCAAGTTCCCTCGGATAAATCAGATAGTTTGGACAAGTTGGATCTATTTGTGGATGAGTCTGAATTAGATCCCCTTCATCAGATCATGTACCAAGATGTAAACACAATAATGAGATTAGAAATTGAAGGGGATTGCCCCCAAAATTATACAGGAAGTAGCTCACCCATATGACCAGCAGATATTAGAGAAGGTCCAAAAAGCCGAAGATTAGATGGAATTATTAAATACCAAGTTAGGCAGAGTTAATGTATCAATTCCAATTGGTACAATTTGAGAAACGTTCCTGATATATCAGCTTTGTAATCCATATCCTGGATTTGTCCAACGAATCTGTTATACATGCAGTAAACAATAGCTTATCTTATTTTTCTGAGTGCACATATATGGATATTCTGGTAAACCAAATCCCCATCAGAGCAATAATCGACAGTGGAGCACCAATCAATATAGTATCAACCAAATTAGTAAAGAAATTAAAGGCCAAACCAGATTTGGAGCACCAGAAGCAGTATGGGATGGCAGGCCCTGACTTTACATCTTCCTGTGGGGCTTATAGCGCTCTACCTCTACAGTTTGGATCCTTGGTTATATTGGTGCAAGCTATTGTTCTAGACAACCAGAATTCCTAACATAATCATTGGCACTGACTTCATGTGGAAGTATGGGGTCAAATGTGACTTTGAAGAAGACACTTTGATAATTCTGAGGCAAACGTTGCTGCTGGTTTGTCAACATGAGGGGAAAGCGCCCCTCAGTAGATGGAATAATTTCATCAATTTAGTCTATAAGGATGGAATACTACCTATTGGTTACAAATTAGTCGGAAAAAGTCCAGAAATTACCTAATTATGTAAACAAGAATCGTGAGATCCTGATCTTTTCTAAGGAAGGTGTCATAATTAAATTGGGAATGCAGCAAATCGTGGAGACTGGACTGACTTTGGAGATCCCAGAGCAGTTATATTCAGAAATTAAAGCTACTTGGCAACAATCAAGGGTCAAACCTTGGGTAGCCCTAGGGATTTTAATCCCCGGTCATGAGGAGATTTGGATCCTTTTAGACAATCTGGGAATATATCTGATAAAGGTCAAACAACACCAGGTGGTTGCATTCGCCCAACTAAAACTGGTATCAGAGATTAGTTCCTTCCATAAATTTGGTGAATTGGATGAATAGGGACTTCCAAAAGAATATGACAGGAATATCCATATGCTAATTGAATGGGATCAGTTAGCCGGATTAATGGAGGGCCAGAAAGATGAAGTTCTGGCCTTATTTGAGAAATACCAAGTTATTTTTTCACAGGATGACCATGATATCAGGTTTATGCAAAGGATGTTTTACACCGAGTCAATACTGGGGATGATGGGCTGATTTGATTGAGGCCTATTTGATGGTCCAGGACAGCAGAGGCAGTTGTTGCTAAGGAAATTGAAAAACTTTTAGAGCATGGAATGCTCGTACCATCATCCAGCCCATGGGTGAGCCCTATATTAATAGTTAAGAAGAAAGATGGTTCAAATTGAGTCATAATAGATTACCAACGGTTAAATAAAATCACGAAAAAGGACTTGTACCCCCTGCCTAGGATTGATGACGCACTGGATTGGTTAAGAGGAGCTAAGTTTTTCAATGCCATGGACTTAATCTCTAGATATTGGTAGATAGACATGCCCTCAGAAGACCAAGAGAAGTGTGCTATTATCACAGCGCAGGGGTTTTACCAGCTGACGAGGATGCCTCTAGGCTTATGTAATGCCCTCATGACATTTCAACAGGCTATGGACACGATTTTGTCAGATTTGAAGCTGTCCTGTTTTGGTCTATTTGGATGACATTAATGTATTCCGCCAAATGTTTACTGATCACTTACAACATCTTAAGGAAGTATTCAAGTGACTAGCTTTGGAAAATCTCAAAATCAAGCCAAGAAAATGCCATTTCTTTAAGTAGGAATTAGAATACTCAAGATTTGTAATCAACGCCAGGAGACTTAAGCCCCAAGTCCAAAAAGATAGAAGCGATTAATCAGATGTCAGTCCCTAAGAGCATATGCAATATTCAAGTTTTTTTCAAAATAGTTGGCTACTATCGCCAATTTATTAAGAATTTCACAAAAATAGCCAAGCCACTTTTCCACCTATTGAAAGATCTGAAGAAGGGATTCAACTGATTGATAAGGCTCAACTCACATCTAATGAATTGAGGAAATACTTGATGATGAGTCCAATTTCTAAAATACCCAAAATTTGAGAAGCCATTCATTATTCATTAAGATGCATCACTGATGGCAATAAAAGCCATCCTTATCCAAGTGGATGACAAGGGGGATGAACACCCCATGACATATGTCAGCTGAACACTGTCAAAAGCCAAGAGGAACTATACAGTTATGGAGTGAGAATGACTTGCGGTTATCTATGCATGCAAGCAGTTTTGAGTCTATATCCACGGAACGCACTTCAAGATTGTGACCAACCACAACTTTCTCCGATGGCTTCATAACCTTAAAGAACCAGAAGGGAGATTGGCGCGGTGGGCTTTGAAGTTAAAGGCCTATGACTTTGAGATAGAACATCAGGCGGGAGATAAGAACCAGAGCGATGATGGTCTGTCTAGGTTGCCAACCGTTCTTGCTGTGCAAGATCATGCTAATGACCTATTCAAGCAAATGATACATGGGGAATTGCAGGAAGAGCTAATCAAAATTAAAAAGGTGTTAAAGAAGGCAATGGAGAATACCAAGCTCACTAATGGACAATTATTCAAAATAATGGATGAAAAGAGACTTTTGTTTCCATAACCATCAGAATGCACTGAGATAATTTGGGCTGCCCACAAGGTCATCAGACATGGTGGGTTAAAGTAGACGCTTGAACATATCTGGCAATACTACTATTGGGAGTCCCTGAGTTTTGACGTTGCCAATTATATCACCTGTTGCATGAAATGTCAGATCCATAAGCCACACAAGAGCGTGACTAATTACCAATTAGTGAATCCAGGGTTTGCGTGGCACATGGTTTCAATTGATGTTATGGGGCCACTAAGTGCAAGTACGGGTGGTGTACGTTATATAATAGTAGCAATTGACCACCTTACAAGATGGGTCAATACCCAAGCCTTGAGTCAAGCAGATGCCCTAAGTATCGCCAAATACATCCTGGAGCAGGTGGTATTCTGACATGGGTGTCCCCAAGTGTTGCTGAGCAACAACAGGACTAATTTTACCTCATTCATAATTCCACACCTGAATGAACTAATGGGAATTAAGGGGGTGGTGTCTGCACCCTATCAGCCTGAAACAAATGGAGTTGTGGAATGAGTCAATAAGACACTTATTGCTATGTTAAGGAAGCTGATCTTTGGTTAAGCGTCATATTGGGAATCTTATCTAAGTTTGGTAACTTTTGCGTATAATATCAGTTTTCATTCAGCAATGGGAAAAACGCCATTCAAATTATTGTACAGTTGTAGAGCAGCATTGCCGCCAATTCTCTATTCAGCAGTGGAGACAACTTTGGGGATGAGCGCGGATAAATACCTATATTGACTCATGAACATAATAGTGGATCTCCAATCTCAAGCCTGTGATACAATGATCAAGAGAAGGATTCAGGCCAAAAAAGCTGATGATAAGAGTCAATCCATCCTTAGGGAATTTACCGTTGGGGATCAAGTAGCCTATTGCAATACACATGGGTTTGGTTACTGAAATAAGCTAGATGCATTATGGTTTAGACCCTTTGAGGTTATTGCAAAATTGGCAAATGATGCCTACACAGACATAAATATATCTGATGATCATGTTCTAATAGAGTACACAGCAAATTTCTTAAAAAATGGTATTAATATATATATATATATAAATTAAAAAAATAGAAAAAATGGAAAAAAGGAAAAATAAAAAAGTTCTTTAGTTTTTTTTATTCTTTTTTACCTTTATGCCTCAGGTTGCAAATTGCAAGCTCTTCTTTGACACCTCTGGGGGAGGGATGTTAAACAACAATGTTGTGAAAGAGGTCACTGAAGTCAATCTGAGATTGGATACTTTTAAGGGATAGAGCAAGCTGAAACCATATTCTTTGGACCCAAGGTGGATTCTGCGAATAAGCAATGATGGGAAGAGTGATGGGGACATCCAGTTTGGTAAAGTTGGGAAACCCCAGATTGGGGAGGAAAACAGCAATGCAAGAATATGAAATCTGTAAAAAAGTCTGTGTAATCTCGATATGGCACAGGTGCTGGAAGCTGTGTCCAGAGTGCTTGATGATGGGCTTCATAAAGGACACTTGGCATATGAGAAAACAGCAAACAAGGGAAATGCGCAGATGGCTGCTGAACCATACCACCTTTATCACCATTAATGGAAGATATCGCTGGATAGTCCCAGCTGCAAAGTAATTGTGCAGGCAGCAAACAGCATCTTGAAGTCAGCAGTTGTGGGCCTCTTGAAACTAGAAGGGAAAGGAACAGTGGAAATTTGGTGATGCGGGGAGTGAAGTAGCCCATGTGCAAAGTACTTGCCCTGAGAATCAGAGTGCAAAGGAGGCAGAATCCTGATCAAGTATTTTATTAAGGTCACGAGGCGCAAAAGAGATATTAAGTGCCTCAGTCAATTTATACTGAAGTTCCTGGTATGGAAGTTTAAAATGCTCATCACTATTTATTGCCAATTCAGTAGACAATATAGTCAGTTTAATAAAATTGGCTAATCCAAAAAAGGAACTCAGGAAGAAGATCCAACTTAATTAGGAAAGATTGATCCAAGATGGGAGAAATTACTTCATTAGGCTCAAGGGCAATTACTGGATTTAAAACAATGGGAGCTGAATCCAGTAATGCCTTGAAATTGAGCTTGGCAACGAGAGAATGAGGAATGAATGAATGAGAGTTTAATGATGAAACAGCTAACCCTTTCACCTCTTCAGAAATTGGCACCGTTGTGGAAAGAGCAGAAGAGGGGATTGCCAAATCAAGTTGACTCAAGGGGCTGGATCCAGCTGTACCAGAAAGGACACCCCTTTGGGCAGTTCATGACATCGCTCAAAAATGGGAGGCGTCCACTTCATTCAGACTAGATAAGATTTGTTTGTAAAAGGAATTATTCAATGAAGACATTCTTAACTGATCATCTGGTCAAGCGGGGGAATGTGTGGGAAATTATATGACCACATTATCCAGCTTGCAAATTATTTAAGCTTCAATTAATTTAAAATAATTGGTTCATTTATTTAATTTAGCTTATTGATTAAGCTTTGAGATGATGATCAATTATGCCATATCTTTGGTGATAATCACCAATTAAATGGTTAATTGTAATTCACAGAGGATTAAATCCAATGAGAATTATAATTCCTATCTTGTTGGGGATTGTTGCTGACAACGTGGATTGAGTAAATTGGCTCAAAATGAGCAATTACTCATGGGAAATCATTGGGTTCAGTAACCAACATGTGGGCTAATACAAATGGCGATTTAAAATATGCTATTTCTCTTGAAAATCAGCTGTAAATCTTTCCTGAAAATGAACCAGTATCTCTTTTCGTCAGCTAGGTGTGCTGAGACCATTGTGAATATCTCTTTTTGTCAGCTAGGCATGCCAAGACCGTCGTTGATATCTCTTTTCTGTTGGCTAGGTGTTCCAAGACTATCGTGGATATCCCTTACATCAGCTAGGCATGCCAAGAATATTGTGGTTACCACAAATACTCCTAACACATTTCCTTCACCATTTTACCCTATAAATATTCCCTCGTTCTAATAATAAACACCTTAGTACTGTAAATACTTTATTTTTAAATTGTTGATTGTTTAAATTCAAAGTGAAGTTGTGAAGAAGTACTTCCTATCTAAGTGTCAATGCCAGAGTGAGGCTGAAGTCACTTGAATCCTTATACATTGCCAGAGTGAGGCAAAAATCACTTGAACCTTTATATTGCCAGAGTGAGGTTAAAGTAACTTAAACCTTTATATTGCCAGAGTAGGGCTGAAGCTAACCATATATCTGAACTCACCTAGGCTAATAGTCTTTATACAATTATCAAATTCATATTTACTCCCAGAGTCAGTAGTTAAGTAAACCTGTGCACCAGTGAAAACCCCGCAGTTTTTACACCAGTGCTGTGTTGGTGGAGAAAATATGGCAGTTTGGGATAAATTTTATGAATGATAGTTAGAAAATAATCTAAAAGTAAATTCTCAGTTACTTCGCTAGGATATGGTGAGTTGCTGAGTCAATGAATCAGAGCAACTACACAACAATTGTCAGAGCTAGAATGCAAATGCTGCGTGATAAACCAGATAAAGGAAATAATAGTAAGTTAAAAATTTGGCGGAGTCCACAGAGAAATGTTGATAGCAATGGTAATTCTTATTTAAGATGTTCAAAAATTATAAAATGAATCAACAAACAACCCTATGAGGAGCTCTTATCTTTTTACTTGAAGGAAGTGAGAGGAGGGGAGGGTGGCTTGAAACTGGCCTAGCTTGTGCGCTTTCTTTTTAGTTTCTATTGGTCAAGTTGGGAAGAGTCACATGATTTTGAGGGTTTTCTTATTAATTTTGTATGAAATCATAAAAGCTAGAATAGTGGATATCTCAGATTGATGGTAAAAATGCTTTGTCCAAGCCAAACATGAGCAGTTTCATCTGAATTGTACATTTTGGTAGAATTTACTTCTTTGGGGAATAAATTCTAATCAATTATTATAAAATAATCATGGAATGGACATTGACTTAAATTGCTAACATATGGCTCATAACCTCTTAGTTGGTGAACTGGACCAGTTTCTTTGGCTCATTAAAGGTTTCTCGAGTTTTTTAGTCTTAATTTTCTAGGTTTCAAAAAGAGTTGAGATATGAAAAGCTAGGTTTGGAATGAGTCTAGGTCTTACCGGTGGTTCCTTATCTGAGCTACCTCCCTGCAGGTCCCCTTTACTTTTTACAAGAAAAAAGTAGAGAAGGGGGGTACAGTGGAAGATATTTGAGGGCCAGAGCAGTGACCCACCATTCTTCAACATCATAAGCCAAGTTGCCCATTTATATTAAAAGCTCCACAGGTGCCTTTAGTACTTGATTTCATCTGTAAGAAAACTTAATGTAGTCTAGCCTAAGATATTGGTTTTCTAGATTTACATTATAGACCTCTATCTGAACAGGAAAGATATATCCTCCTCATACATAAACCAGGTCTTAGTTTTTTGTGACTGGTTGGGAGCTTGGTAGCAAGAGGGATGGCTTTTTTTATGAGGATAGAGAGACTCAGGGTGCGACATATGGAACTTGAGCACTAGTTCCTTGCAGTTTGAAAATTCTTAACATCACCCAGCTATTTTTATAGGCTTGGTAGCCTTTCCATGCAACAAGATTCTGTATGGATCTGCGTTATTTCTTGATGATAGCCTTGCCTCTAATTTTACTACTTGTGATTCATTAATCATATGGGGTTCAGTGATGGTGGGCCGCTCCTCTTTAAAAGGGGATAGTTAAGATATGGAACACAAAATGTTGCTTCCTATGTGCCAGAAGATTGAATCTTTATGTGCCATTACCTAAGTCCTTCTCTACTTTTAAAGTTTCTGAGGATAGGAGGGTAAGACTGTAATGAGCTCTGAAAGAGCATCCCCTGGACCTGGAGCCATAGCAATGTTGAAAGTTAACATATTGATCAAAACGTTCAATGGAAACTTTATAAACATATAGCTAAGATTGAAACTGAAAAGATCCCAGTATGTATGTGCCTGGCGATGGTCCAGCTTCTGCGGCTTACAGTAGCACAATAAGGGATATGGTCAGTGCAAACAGTAATTTCATGTTGCACCCCTGAGAAATATCTACAGTTGGCGAGTGGTCTGGAACTGCTGCTTGCTTATTAACTCACTACACTAGATAAAAACAATAATTACTCAGGTATAGTTCCTTTCTTAACTATTTTGATCCTAATCAATTGAACAACAACTGTTATGTATAGGTCAGTACTAAAGATTGTTGTACAGAGAACTATATGATACTCATTTTTTTTTAATTCTTAGGTTACCAAATCTCTACTTTAAAGAAGAGCTTCTGACAAAACTAGCTAAGTTTAGTTAAACAAAAGATTTTTATTTGGATAATAGGAAAGAGTATTTATAACCAACCTTTTTAGACATAGAACAACAATTTATTGATTCTATGATCACAAATTATAAAGCAGTATTTTGAGTACAATAAGTACAATAAGCATAAGCATACCAATTTATAGGGAAAATGTGATATAGAGGAGGTGGTCACTGCGCTAAAGTTCTGTGATAACTAGGAGGCCCAAGAGGTGGGATCAATGTTGACGCATTTTTGATAGAAAATGTAGTGCGCTTATCTTATTAGAACCAGCAACAATTTTGTATTACTATTAAAGCCAGGAAAATGCCTTTGACAACATTTCCATCCTCAACTCAACTTATCTCTACAATGCGGCTCTTGAGGAGGCTAGTAGCAATATTAGGGTATGAGAGACTTTTCATGGACCCTATAAAAATTCTCCCATTAAACAAGTTCTTGATAGCTTAAACGTCAAAGGATGAACTTTTCAGGATTGCAAAGAGCTCTTTTTAGAGCGTTGCCTGTTTTATGTCTTTGTCCAAACCTGTAAATGTCACAGTAGGATAATTGATTGCCTGCTTTAATTGTGTAGTTGTCCTTGATGTAGATCATTCTGTGTCTTTTGGATAATTTCCATAGGCAAGGAAGATCCACAGGCTTCAGTTTGAACCTTGATTAACGCTCTAAAAAGGTGGTTAAAGTACTCCTTAGCATGAATCCCACCTTTAACCTCAAAAAAAAGATTATAATAAGGAGGTTAGGCAGGATGAAAATTGTATAGCAGTTGGAAGAGGTAGAACCCAGTAGCGCTATGATGTCTGCTGTTGTAGGCAAATATAGTAGGGATAACATAGAGGTCCACTGAGAGGGGGAGTATGCAGCAATATCCACAGAAAATATGTTTTATGGGTTTATTTAGTCGCTCAACAATTTTATTAGTCTCTAGATAGTACAGGGAAGAAAAAATGCTATATTCCCCATGAGCCTATTCAATTCTGAAGTTATTAACGTTAGTCATGTTGTGTTATTGGTATAACCAACCTGAGGACTCATATGGCTAATAATAATATTCTCCAGAAATAGAATTAGTTATGGTGACCGCTCAAATGTTGCATAGTAGCTTAGACTTGTCCAAATAGTTAATTTATTGATACCTACGCTTATGTGCCAATGACTAAAGCTAATGACAGGCAAAGGGAAAATAACTTTAATTGACATTGTGTGCCATGATCAATTTTCTTAACCAGTTAGGTGTAGTGGAAGCTTAAAAGGACTGTTGCAATTGAAATTCCTAGCACTTCATCAAGATGTCCTGGATGTTGAGCCTCATGGACTCTTAATGGTAACCCTGCTGAATATGCTTCAATGTTTTGACTTTCCACCTTATTTTTAACAATGATGTGAGCCTTCATAATCCTTGACAGTCATTTGGATGGGCAGGGTATACTTGTTTTCTGACTCCTCTCAAAAAAGTATAAAGTACCCCATTTTGAATCCCAGTGTCCTTTAATAATCTATAGAAGGTGCGTTAGAGAAGTGGTTGTTAATCTTTGTACTAAAGGGCCTTCATTTAAATAGTTGATTGACATGCAGGGCAGTACAGAAACATTGACTAATTGAAAACCATTAACATTCCATTGTGACATCCCGAAAAGTGAATTACTTTGTGATTTATAGGCTTCAAATCAATTCCCAAATTGCTCTAATTGACCCTCAGGCTCTTTAAGATTATATAGCCACTGCGGGGAAGCAAATTTGGTGAAAACTTAGAATCTAGCTCCATGGATATAGATGCAGGATTATTGCAGACAAAGATGACAGCCAAACATTTACATCTGGTTACCATGTAGTTTCTCTCCTGCTTTGTTGGGGCACAACTGCAAAAGGATACTGAATGCTCCTCCACGCTTACATCACATGTTAAAATCTAGTAGTTGTTTACTCTCAATACTGTAGCTCTTTTTAGCTCCCTAGAAATCTGCACAGATTCTTTATATATGCGTTGTATGAATTTTTGATAAGTAATTGAATAAGGCAAGTAATAGTATTAAGACTATTATACAAGTTAAATTTCTTATATCAAGATGATTTTTAGGTCCAACGCTAAACTGGTGCTTGTATTAATCTTGAATATTCTTCTGGAATATTGATAGGACTTCTTAACTCTTATGATAGAACTTAACCTATTATTAGATTCAATAGTTCTTCTTTCTTGTCACACAGTGTCCGCAGAGATAACAAGATAGACAAAGGATCTCTTATTCTTACAAAATCTAGTCTTAAAAGTAAAACTGTCTAAATTATCAAATTTTTTGTGAATATCTTTAACTGTCTCTATATGCTTTCCTATCATAATGCAAGAGAATTTATAAGTGAATTCGGCGCCCAACTCTTCTGTGGGCGCACAATTTGAAAATTGTAGCCATCGCTTATGAAAACCCTTCAGGGTCTCAAAATGATGACCTTCCTCATCAATTTAATCAGATTCCTCTGATGACTTAATGTAACCTCTTCTGGGTTAAACGAAATAACGTCTCCCAACGCCTTTGATCAACTCTAGCGTGTCACCCCTATTAGGTTAACAACTTGCTTAGGTAATGGGACTTTTACCTATAGATAGCAGGATGTGATCTCCTAAAAGTTTAACTTGCAATTTGCTTATCACAGGCGGCATCACACTCCTAGAAACCCAGAAAACCCATAGTCAATTGGTTACAAAATCTAAATAAATTCCTACAAGTACATCAGATTAACAATACTACAATTAACAGCCTAATCACTTGTTATTGTTGAGGATCATCCACAATGAAACATTAGCGATCTGGCAGATTAAAACCTGGTGAATTGCTCAATATTAACTTAAAATAATTCTGCAGACAATAGTCATTGTATATAATCAATAACTCCCACATCCACTAGTGGGATACATCCCCTAGTGCTTAAGAAGATTTATTACAATTGATCAAGATGAGTAAAGTGGGCATATTGAAATCCTAACAATCCCCCTGCTTAACCATATTTTCCAGCGATGAAGATTTTTGAAGCATATGTTGCTTTGATACTGACTAAGATCACCATTATGGTTTAATTTGGAATATTAGTTATTATCAATTTCTTACTTGATGAGTCTCTTGTTATTCATATTATTGTGTTTTTCTTTCTATGTCCTTCTTGATGCTGCCTCTGAAGAGCACAGTTCCCATGGCCACATGTCATGCCAGCCTAGTTCAGGCATTTTTGCATTTAGAAGGTCTTTAAAGCCTGTATTTCCAAGATCAAGATTATATGACACTTTGTTATTTAAAAAATCTTATTGGATGGCTTCCCCAATCTATTGGTCCCTGTATCCCCCCAGACTAATAAAATTTCTAGGCCTCTTTCCGCAGATTTAGTTTCAACCCATCCTGATCCTGCCATTATGATGCTTTATTTCAGCGCCTTGGGACTAATCACGGTGGACCCAGTATCAACTCAAGTTGGTCATACCAATAACATAAGGGAACATTACCAGTTTGTTTATAACTGCAAAATAAAAAGCAAGATTAAATATTTTTTCATTTTTATTTTTTTATATAATTTTTCTTCATTAATTTTTATATTATATTATTTTTTTATATTTTTCTCATTTTATTTTTCTCTTTTTTGCAATGGGACTTAACCTATCAGTAAGTTCAGATATTTATATTTTCTTTTCCCATACACTGGTTCAGAGGTTCATTTTTTGAACTTATCCAGCTATCATGGTTCAGAGGTCTATCTTTTAGACTAAACCAACCATCATGGTTCAGTGGTCGCCTCCTGTAACTTCGCCAACAAACCAGGACTTACCCTATGGATAGTAGATTATGTGGTCCCTCAGGAACATTGTAATTATTATTCCCCTAGATCCAACACCTTAGATATTTTGTATAGACCTGGTTCACCTATCTGACCATCCACAAGGTTCTTCTATAGGCATCAGTCACCAACTTGGCGATCGCTTTAACTGGACCTGACTAAAAAGTGTCCAGCTTATTCCTTCTTCCAAAACCATGGATATCCTAATAGGCTACCCTATTCACCACATAGTACTATTGTATCGCTGGTCAGTTCTTGGCATCCATCATCTTTGCCTTTATTCTTTCATTAAATGTGGTATCAAATGCCTGTGATTGCACTTTGATCATACTACTTGCCAGTCATTTCAGTTATTGTTTGGTACTCATTCCTGGTGCTGGTATTTACAGCAGAATACAAAATCAGCGGCAATGTTGCCCTTCATCCTGTAGTTGTTAAAATGGCGTTATCCATGTCGCTGTATGATGATAGATATTGTAGGTTAAAGAAACTGAACTTAGATAGTTTCCCAAGCAGAAGTTTTACATGAGAACAATTTTGTCAGCATTATGGCTATTGTCCCATTGACTCGTTCTACCATTCCATTTGTTTCTGTGTGATATGAAATGGATTCCACTCCTCTGATTCCCATAAGTTCATTCAGCCTTGGGATCGCATAGGAGGTAAATTTTGTCTCATTATAACTCAATAATATTTTCAGGCATCCATGCCAGTACATCATTTGGTCCAGGATTAATTTCGCCATGCTTGTAGCATCCACTTTGCTCAAGGCTTTTATTTCTGCCCATCTAGTCAGATGGTATAAGGTCACTATGATGTACTTCATTCCTAAAGTACTGACACTCAGGGTCCCATCACATCTATAGACACTGTGTGCCAAGCAAACTCAGGTATACTAGCATTTATCTTATTATATTCTTATGTGGCTTAAGGAGATAGCATTCCACACAACAGGCAGATATTTGGTGACATCATAGTTGATCAATTTCAAGTAAAACACTGGTGAATATGATTTATAGTTTTTCTTAGGCCACCATAACTGATGATTATGTGTAGCTCAAATATTTCTACACATTCCAATAGCTTTGGGAATAAAAACAGTTTAATGTCAATTGTTTTGTATAATTTTCCATTATTGATCTAAATGTTTTCCATCAATTTCTTTAGCGCACCTTAAATTTCTCTATGTTTGTCCCCAATATTGCCTTCGATCATCCTCTGAAATACCTCATCCACTTGATGATAGACAACCTAGACAGAAGGCAATGTTGATAATTGGTAAGCATTTTGGTGTGCTGCTACTGCTCTTTATATTATCTCAAAATTGTAGGCTTGTAGTTTAAAAGCCCATCAGGCCAGTCGTCCCTTGGGTCCTTCAGATTATAGGCCAGCGTAGAGATGAGTGGTCAGTCACTACTCTAAAATGTGTCCTATAGATATAAGCTCAGAATTTCTTGCATGCATAAATCAATGCAAGGCATTCACGATCATCATGGTATAGATCCTTTTTACTAAAGTTAGTGTTCTTCTTGCATAGGACATCATATGTTCTTCCTGTCCTCATCTACTTGACTTAAAACAGCACCAATTGCCATAAAAGAGGCATCTGTCTGATTGATACACTACCAATTAAAATCACAATATTTTTAAGACAGGACTAGTCTTCAAGTATCAGAATTACTCATTGAATGATTATTGAGCCTTATTGTTCTACACAATTTTTTAGAATTCTTCAGTAATTGGAATAATGGTCAGAGATTCTGATGATATCCTTTGTGAATTTGGTGATAGGGAACATTATAAGAAATACTTATGTATCCTAAATGCTCTTCAAAGGACATCAGTTCAATGGTGGTAATCTTCTGCAGCTGAGGTTAAAGCCACTGGAGTTTATCACAAAGGTTAAGTACTTAAAAATCTTTTTAAAGAAATGACATTTCCTCTGATTGATCTTTAAGTTTGCCATCACCAGGCACTTGAAATCTTCTTTTAAGTGCTTCAGGTGATACATGAAGGTCCTGATGAATACATTAATATCATCTAAGTACACTAAATGCAGGACAGCTTCATATTGCTGAGGATATAGTCCATTGCTTACTGGAATATCATTGGCACATTGCACAATTTCTAAAGCATTCTGGTCGGCTGGTACAGTTCCTGTGCAGTGCTTATTGCATGTTTTTCTTGATCCTCCTTTGGCAAATCCTTTTTCCAATATCCTGAAATAAAGTTTATCACTGAAAAGTACTTGTCATCCCCTAGGCAATCAAGTGCATTGTTGATCCTTGACAATAGATGAGTATTTTTCTTAGTGCTTTTATTTAATTGGTGATGAGTGACCACCACTTTATTTTCACCCTTCTTCTTCTTCTTTACAATTAGGATTGGGCTCACCCATGGAAACGATGACAAAACAAGGAGACCATGCTCTACTAACTTAATAATTTCTTTGCTGACCACAGCTTCAGAAGCTCTATACCAGCAGACAAGTCTCATCCTTATTGGTGGATTTACCCAGAGTTAACTTTATGGATCACGGTTTTTGCACATCCAAGGTCATTATCATCTTGGGAAAATATCACCAATACTTCTCAAAAAATGGAGCACATCTTCTTGCTATTGCTCCATGAATCAGCCCGCTGCTCTTAAACAAAAAGGTTGATGCTCAGCTAAATATATCTTAAATCCAATATCAGTTATTGTTCTGAAGTCACGGAATTTACTGATATTTGTTGTTAGGATTAAATGCATAAACGCAATGACTCAAATTTTTTTATTTTAATTGGTTTCTCTCCCATATTGGCCAGTAGCACACTTATTTATCCATGTCCTGGCATGATAATCCCTGGTGCTACCTAAGGTTCAATCCTTAATTTATTTTGTGGGCTGATAGCTTCTCCATATATTTACTCTGGGCTTTAAGCATTAACCCTGTGTTAATGATTATTTTCATTGCCAGAGGAATGGTATTTGTTGTTTTCATCCTCAAGGGTATCCCACAATTATCGAGTATCTGCTTCAGCATTTCCTAAATTCTTATCCAACCAATTTGTACTGGATGGGAATGATGCCATCATTGTAAATCAAATTTACAAAATTGCTCTTCTTTTTCCAGCGGCAGTTCTTCTGCTTCTGATATAGCAAGGGCAGGGTTTTCCTCAAAATTGTCAAAGTTCTCTACTCAAAATCATATTTCAGTTATACTTTCTCAGGACGTCCATCCCAATAAGTATGTCATATTTTGATTAGCCAGCACTATGGTAGGCGCTGATACACAAAAAATTTGAACCAAAGTAATAGTGAATTTTTGCTCCAAACATATTGTAATATCTAATCCAGTGGTTTATACTCCTTCTAGTGCTCTAGATCCAGAAAAATCTTTATTTTCGCCAATTTGGTTAAAACGATATTAATAGGCAAACCACTGTCAATTATCGCCCTACTCCCAATCAGTTTACTATGATATCCACATATTCACAATCAGAATATTGTATTAAGATGTTTATGGAAAAATAGCGGCATTATTCTCTGAATTGAGAGTATGAATTAATTGCATAGGTAAATCAGGAAAAGATTCCTTAATTGTGCTAATGTGAAGAGATATGTTCTCCTCATCTTGTCTTGTCTTTAAAATTTCTTCTATGCCTTTTGCAGATCTAATCTTGTCCACTAGCTAATGAGCATATTGCTGAGCAGCTTCTTTCACAATATAATGGTTGTTTCTCTTCAATTTTGCCTAGGTGATGGCGTTTAAATCCAGATTTACAAAATTATTGTGCGGGTCAGGTGTTTCTTCACCAACAAATAATTCAGAACATCCAAGTCAACATTCAATACTAGGGTGAACAGGTTTGACTAAAGTGCTGGATTGTTCCTTATCTAGACTTCAGTTCCTTTTCCCAACTAGTGACTGTTTTTTCTTTAGCCCTAACTATAGTAACTACCTCTTTATGCTTCTTGCTCCAATATTAGGTGGCAAAATGTCCAGGTTTTCCACATTGGTTAGCAGATTTGAGCTTTGTCCACACGTTGTTGTCATTTTAGGCTTGTTTTATTTTACACTCAATTTGGTCGCACTTATTTTGGCTCAGAAAATTTTATTGGATTCTGATTTTTAGCAGGAATGACCTTTAAGTTCAATTGATGGCTTTGAAAATTGCTCCTAGCATCATTAGATGATCTCTCATCTGTGATGGGAACATCTGGGTCACAAGCACTGAAGCCATTGTAAGACAAAACTAGGTAAGCCTGAAGCATCAGTTGCATCACAAATTTATACATTAAAATATGATATTACCTTCTCCCTGGTCAGGATTTACAATTATTGGTAGAATTTGTTGGTGAAAGATTTTAGAGTCTCATCCTCTAATAGTTGAATGCCCCTGAGCTCTTGTTTGCAATTGGACATCTGCTTAGGGCTTCCAAACTCTGTCATAATTGCTTCTTTGGCCTCATTATACATCTAATTGTCCCCGTTAGGATGAGGAAACACCAAATTTTGACATTTAATTTTCAGGAATTTCATCACAATTACCGCCTTATGTCTATTGCCATATATGAACATTGTCATCTCAAATAGGCGGAAAATGCTAGTTCATTATCCCAGTAAAAGGTGGGTAATCTCAGAGTATTCTAAACTTCCTACATCACTAAATTAAAAGGGGATTCCTGAATCACAACTCAATTACTTGTAGGCGTAATTTATGGGACTCATCCCCAAAAGCAGTGATTGTTACTAGCTATCATAGGTGGTTGTATCTTCCCAAATGGAGTTTTGTACATATTATTATCAGCATTTTCCACCTCTATTTGAGTGCAATTAAACTTTTGACTTTATAGTTCCTTTATATGCTTCAATATGTGCACCATATCTTTGTGAATCTGGAATAAGCATTCTCTATCCTCTTCTCACACTGTCTTCTGATTACTTCTTTAAATTTGATCTCCTAGATATATATAGGAGGAGATCTTTCCATAAAGGTCATTGTAGACAGACCAACTCGCTCAAACTCTTCCTTGGCTTTTGTCAACCGTTTCACCAAAGTAGTGAAATCAGCGTTTGACGCCAAGTTAACATATTATTATTGACAGTCTCTAGTTCCCTTTAAAGCTTCCTTAGTTCATTATTGTAAGACAATGTTGATATAATTTTATATTAGATTTGGCTTGAAACCCAAACATTTATTTAGTGAGCACCAAATATTACCTTTTATGGGAGCTGTGTACTCTTTAAACTTGCAGTATTGTGGCTCGCTTCAGCTCTCCTGTTAAATTCACAGATTTCTGATATGTGCGTTGTATGAATTGTTATATTAATTGAATAGAGTAGTAACAGTATAAAGACTTTTACTTTGGTTAAATTTCATATAGCCAAGTTTAATATTTGGTTTAACTTAAAGCTGATGTTTCTTCCTCATCTTAAAGATATTTCTAAATTGGTAGTGACTTCTTCCATTTTCTTATAGAGCTTAACCTAGAATTAGGTTAAGCTGTTCTTTTTTTTCTATTTTCAAGCAGACCTTACAGAGATAACAATTAAATAGACAAAGTTTTTATATCCTTCCACTCTCTTAAGAGCAAAATATACACTAAATGTATGACAGTTTAAATTATTAATGTTTTTTCTTTTCTTATCTTATCTGCTATATTTGATATAATGCAAGGGATTTTATAATAAAATTAGGTGGTCAACTTACAGCTGGTGCCCCATTTGGAAAAGGCAGCCATTGTTAATGAATTTACCCTTCAGGGTCACGCCCAACAATGTTCTTTCTCATCAGTTAATCAGATTCCGCCGCCAAACATAAATGTGATCAATTATGGGCTGAGTCAGGAAATGTGTCCTAAAGACTTTGCTTAACCCCAGAATGTCATTCTTATTAGGTTAGCAACCTGCTTGTGTAATGGGACTTTTACCCATGACAGCAGGTTGCTATATGTAAAAGGTTGAATAACAATTTGTTTACCTTAAGCGTCTTAAATAGGCTTGGACTCATAACCCTTTAAATTGATCAGTGATAAAACCTGATGGACTCCCACAAGATAATAAAATTTATATTAAAATCAACAACTTAATCACATGTTTATTTTTGTGGATTATCCCCAAAGAAACAATAGCAATATGGCAGATAGAAACCTGTCAGATTACTAAATATTTGCTAGGAGAATTTCTCCATACAGTAGCTATAATATGTAATCAATAACTCTCACTTCCACTAGCGGGCCTCAGCCCTTAGTGGATATGCAGGTTAAATTATAATTGCTTAATCTGGGTAATGTGGGGAAAATCCCAACATTAGCTCAAGACGATTAAAGAATTGTCAGAAGAGAAAAAGTACAAAGCCTTAGCCTTATCGCTACAATATGCTCATGTATCTGCTAATGGGGATTATGACCTGTGGTGCGCCAAAGGTATACTGCATCACATCAACACTGGGATTCCAGCCCATATGTTATCACCCCATCTGACGCAGTTAAGCCAGTGAAGAAGTCATACCTGAAGAGCTTGACAAATTACTATTACATGGGATGATTGTGCCCTCCCAAAGCCCTTAGGCCATTCCTGTACTTATTGATAAGAATTAAACGGCTCTAATTCATAATCAGTTATTGTCACTTAGTTATATTTATAAAAGTCTTATCCTCTACCACATATAGACTATGCTCATGATTGACTAGGAGGGACCAAGTACTTTAGCTCTCTGAATCTCATCTTCAGCTATTGGAAAATTGATCTGCCTAAAGTTGAGCCGGAGACCTGCGCCATTATCTCTCCAAAAGTGCTGTATCAACCTAACCACATTCCATAAAGCTTATGCACACACCAGCCACCTTCCAAAGAGCTATGGACACCATCCTGGTGGTTTGAAGTTGAGCTGTGTCCTAGTATACCTCAACAATATCAAAGTCTTTTCATGTATGTTGAGTAGTAGACTGGAACTAATCATCAGATATTTGATAGATACATAATAACGTTAACATGCTTAATTTATTATGGATCATATTAGATATCAATGATTATGGATCAGGAATATCCTACGCTTATTCAAAGCTAGGGATCTGCAGCCTAGCGATTACACTTAATAGTATTTAACTATGATGACATGGGCTCAAGGGCTTTGTTGGTTAAGTCAGACTTAATAATAGTCAACTTGATGACACAGGCATGTGGGCTTTCTTTGGTCTATGTCAAAATTAGTTTTTGGTGTTAATCAAGTTTTCATTTACACTAATTACTAATTAGTGGTACAAATCATCTTGGTATGTGCTGTCAATTGCTTGAGAAGACATCAGTTCAGTTATTTGCAGATGCATCAGAAACGCTGTCTTAAGAATATAAACAAAATTTGACACTGACCCTGAGGCCATGCAATATGCTTTAAAAAGGATTGTAGACCCTCAAAAAAACTTATTGCGTGTTCCTCTGGAAAATTGCCAAAAATGAGGCGTCATGGGTAAGATGTGGTGAACTTTGAACCCTATAAATTATCTCCAAGTTGTTATTAATAAAGTACAATCAACAAATACCACAAGCTCATAGTTTGATCTATAAGCTTTTTTATATTTAATACTTTACATTGCATTAAGTCAAGTATTTACTTGTGATATGAAGGATCAGGGAAGCGTGCCATCGTCCAAGTAATGATAGAAGAATACAGCTTCAAGTGTTATTATCAAGGAGTTATATCTTAACTATTGTCACCGTCTGGTCTATTGTCGCCATATAATAGATGCTCAAAGATCCACCATACCGCAGAAGAAGAACCAGCCATCTGAAGTAGGCCAAAAACTTCAACCAGTGGCGCTCATGACTGGGAATGCAGACGGTGACCACGTTTTTGAAGTTTGAGATGACCACATAATCAAAACTTTTAACCAATGTCTAATTTGGTGATTAAGTTAAAATTGTACAGTATTGGCAACAGCAGCTGACTTATGGGAGTATTGTCAGGCATCATCCTCAAAAGTTTAAATATGAATTTGATGAGGAAAAAACACCTGATAGTCAAATTATAGGGAATCGTTCAGAGAAGAACAAATGGGGGGTCATCAGAAACTACCAAAGCGTTTGAACGATGGAGGTGAAATTAGGATTGTCATTGGCCAAAAAAACTGGTTTTGAGTTCCTAATACCAATTGTTTTGTCCGCCAAACAGCTGAGGGTTATTCTGCTTAATAAACTCAAGTCAACGGAACTGACGAGATTTGGTGCCTAACACATGAGGATCAAACCAGCATAGAAGCAAAAATAACTCCTAGCGGAAAGCTGAAAAGTTGTGTGCTGATTGTAACTATAAAAACCCTCAATTATTCCCTGATAAAAGCATATAGAAACATGATAACTAGTTGTTTTAACATTAGTTGTTTAACATTACTCTTAAGAGAAGAGTGCAAGGATCAGATATCCTTAAGTTGTTATCAAAGTCACCACTTGGCTCTGTGATAAGGGAATAAGGAAAGTGTTCCTTTTAGTATAAGAACATCTTCAAGACAAAAACCACCTGTTTAGCATTGGACAATACTCAACGTGGCTTTTAGACATTCAACCGTAATAATAGTACTCATAATAATTTAGTCCCAGTTAATTAAATTCAATCAAACTAATGCAATAATCCACAAAACTGTGCAGTTGAAATGTAGGATCAGAAGTGAGTACCATACAGTTTTAGATTTTAACAATTGGTGCTCACTACAGGGGTAGTTAAGTTGTCAAAAGCCAATTTAAATGATGATGTCTTATAAAGAAGCTTTGAGAGCTCTGGGAGGAACTACAGGATGTCAATCAAAAAGTTCTCAGCTCAGCATCTTAGGCCAATGTTAGTACCTTAGAGGAGCATGTAATTAAGGTGGAAGGGATGCTCAAACATATATGAATGGTGAATAATGACCTGTGTGGAAAAGTTGACTCATTGAAGTGGAATGAGCGTGAATTTGTTAAAGAAATTTTATTATAAAAAATGATTGGGAATCAGATTGAGAACGTATCTGGCGATTTCATGAGGAGATGGCGAAAATGACAAAGCATATTGAGGAATTAAAAAACACAAATGTGATTGTGAGCAATTTGAGGTGAATGAGGTCGATGAAAAATCATGTAAAACTCCAATTGGGAAGACCTCTCTACCCTGAAATATGGCGAAACCATTCACTGGTGTGTCAGAAATGACTCCCAAAGCCACTCTTATAGCTAGTCGAGTAGCCGGTCAAGGACCTATATGAGTGGAGTAATCAAGTAATTTCAAAATATTAAAATCGCCTACCTTTCTCTGGGATAACGCCCCAGCATTTTATTGCGCTTATTTGAGGTGACGAAGTTTGTTTATGCGGACTGTCAAAAAGTGGTGACTGTAATGAGCTGTCTTAGCATTGACTTCCAGAATCTGGTGCTACCCCACCTCAATGGGGACAACTGGTCATATGCAGAAGCAAAAGCAGCCTTTATATTAGAGTTTAGAAGCCCTATCTGGATGGAAAATCGTAAACAAGAGTTCATGGGTATACAATTCCGCAAAGATGAGACTCTGGATAGTTTTGCCAACTAGTTTTACCAAGAAGCCCAGATCTTAGTAGGAGCAAATGTGTTGAAAAACTTTGATGCATGCATAGCCATGCAGACAGCACTTCGTCCCTTCTGAAAATTGCATCAGATTAAAGTGGCGGTGCTAGTAACTCAAATAATGACCTCTCAGATGGTGGACCATCTGAAGATGCTTGGAGCCACATATGATTCTTTCAATAACAATTTTAAAGTAATTCAAATAAAGGCTCAAAATATTGTCAAATTCACCAAACCACTAAAGAATCTGAGAGCCAAATTGTGATGGAAAGTAAAGCCAAAGTTCAAAAATAAGTGGAAAAATTGTCAATCCGTTGTTTTCAATGCGGGAAGTCTGGCCATGTAATTGCCCAATGTCAGGACAAAAGTTTAAAAGATCAAATTAATCTTGTTCAGACCCAAAGAACTGGTTCAGATTCAGGAAAAGGACCAGCAGTATAGATCATGGACGTTCTAGTACTGCTGATAAACCTGTACCGCCTGATATAATGAATGAGGAAATTAATATCTCTGACCTATTTGTGGACAATGACTCACCGGATCTGCTCCATCAGGGGATTAACATGGATGTTAATGCAATAACGCGAGCCAAATTGAGAGAAATCAATCCTGAAATTGTTAATGAGGTCGCCTTACCCTAAATATGACAGTTGTTGAAGAAAGTTAGATCTGATGAGAGCCCTGAAGACTTAGTTAAAACGAAGTTGGTTAAGACAAACGTTTCTTTACCTATCAGCGCAATCAAGGGGTCATTCCCTGACATATCTGCTCAAATAATTCACACACTTGATTCAGCTAATAAGGCCACTATCCATTCAGTAAATACTTTATTGCAGTACTTGGAGTGTAACTATGTTGATATTATAGTCAATAGGATAAGAGTATGAGCAATAATTGATAGTGGAGCATTAATAAACATCTTTTCCCTTCAAAATAGTGAACCTATGAATATCTCACCAGATTTGGAGCATCAAAAAGAGTATGGAATGGCTTGACCAGACATTACCATCTCACGTGGAGCCTACAGTGTGCTACCATTTTGGTTTGGATGCTGATGGTGTCAGCTCCCACCATAGTGCTGGCCAATCAAAAATACGATATACTTATTGGGATGGATTTCTTGAGAAAGTATGGGGTGAAATGTGATTTCAAAGAAAACACTCTAACATTATTGAGGTAGACGTTGCCTTTGGTGTAACAGCGGAAGGAGAAAAACTGATGATAACGAGAATAATTTTATCAACTTTATTTTATAGTGATGGTATTATACCCATTTGCTATAAATTAGTTGGACAAAAATGAAAAGCAATGCCAATGGAAATTATGGAGAATTATGGGATACCTCTAATGATGAATGCAACAAACACTATTCTTCTGGGGGCTCAAATCATAGTTAACACTGGGTTAACAATGGAACTTCCAGAACAGCTATATGGAGAAATCATCAATCTATGGGAAAAATTGAGGGTCAAACAGTGGGTTGCACCAGGGATCTTAATGCCAGGTCACGAAGAGATACAAGTACTATTAACCAATCTGGGATAGAAGACAATGAAAATTGAAAAAAATCAGATCATTATATTTCTACACTTACTCTAATGATAAAACTTCATGATTTTCATGAATTTGGATCAATTTATGATATGGGATTGCCAACAAAAGTTGCCAAAAGTGTCAAAGTATTAGTGGATTGTGAGCAGCTAGCTGATATGACCAATAATTTGCAGGAGGATGTGCTCCAATTATTTGAAAAATATTGGGAGATATTTGCTCAGAATTATCATGACTTGGGATATACAAAAAATATACTTCACAAAATTGATACTGGGGAACATCCACTGATAAGAATGAGATCAGTTTGTAGGTCAAGAGCAGCAGAAGCAGAGGTCAGCGATGAAATTAGCAAGTTAATGGAACATGGGTTACTTGTTCCATCATCAAGCCCATGGGTGAGTCCAATCCTTTTGGTAAAAAAGAAGGGCTGATTGAATAGTGATCTACTATTGCCAAAAAACAAGATCACTAAAAATGGCTCCTATCCGCTGCCTAAAATCAACGGTATACTTGCTTACTTGGGGGAGGCAAAATACTTTTCAGCTATGTACCCGATTTTGGGCTATTGGCAAATTGATTTGCCAAAAGAAGATCAGGAAAAAGGTGCAATAATTACCACACAAGGACTATACCAGCCAACCAGAATGCCCCAAGGTTTATGCAACAAAACGGAGACTTTCCAGCGTGCTATGGATTCAATGCTAAGCGACTAGAAGCTATCTTGCATGCTATTATACTTAGACGATATCAATTCCTCAGCAGGACCTTCTCAGATCATTTTGTAGCACCTGTAGGAAGTTTTTAAGTGGTTTTCAATGGCGAATCTAAAAATTAAGCCAAGAAAAAGCCATTCTTTCATAAAAGAGCTTGAACACTTAAGGTTTGTCATAAACTCTAATGGATTACAACTGTAACCCATGATAAATAGAAGCTATTGAGCAGATGTCAATCCTGAAAAGTGTTCAGGATATCCATGTTTTTTTGAGGATTGTCAGATACTATCACTGATTAGTAAAAGATTTTTCTGGAATTGATGAGACTTTATTCCACCTACTCAAGATCCAAAAAAGAGATTTATGTGGAATGAAGAGGCACAGAAGTCATTTGATAAGCTCCAAAATATCTCATTAGCAGCCCAGTGTTAAAATAGCCAAATTTTCTTCAGGAATTTATAATTCAAGCGGATGCCTTGTTAACAGAAATTGGAGCCATTCTAAGTCAATTAGATGACAACAGGGATGAACATCCAGTAGCATACATGAGCAGAACCCTATCACCAGTGGAAAAAACTACACAGTGACAGAGCAAGAGTGTTTTGTGATTTCCATGCCCATAAACAATTCTGAGTCTACACACATGAAATGAACTTTAAAGTCATAACCAACCACTCATCCCTGCGCCAGTTTCATAAACCTGAAGGAACCAGAGGGCCAGTTGGCATGATGGGCTTTAGAGCTGCAAGCATACAATTTTGAAATTATTTACAGGGCTGGAGCAGTACATCAGAATGCTGACAGGTTGTCTCAATTGCTGGTTGTTCATGTAATTTTTTATCAGGCTGATGCACTGTTTCATTGGATGATCATAGGAGATATCAGGGGATAAACCACAAGAAATTTTAAATGCATTATGAAAGGCCATGGAAAATACTAATTTAAGAACAATCAATCATACAAGATGATCAAAGGAAAATGGGTTTTATTTCCTAAACCAATGGAACAAGCGGAAATCATTTGTGCTGCTCATAAGGTTATTGGCCATGGTGGCTTAAAAAAACAGTGGATCATATTTGCCAGTATTATTACTGGGAATCAATCAAGTATGATGTCATGGATTACCTAGCCTGTTATGTGGAATGTCAACTTCACAAGCCGCATAAAAATGTTGTAGGGTAACAGCTAGTATCCCCTGGTTTTGCGTGGCACACAATGTCCATAGAATTTATGGGACCATTGATTATCAGCACTGGAGGAGTGAAGTATATAATCATCACAATAGACCATTTAACCCAATGGGTCAAATTGAAAGCCCTCAGCAAAGTAGATGCATTGAGTATGGCGAAGTTCATACTTGACCAAGAGATCTATTGGCACAGATATCCCCAAGTTATTCTCAGGGACAATGTATCCAATTTTACTTCATATGTGATTCCCAGGCTAAATGAATTAATAGGAATCCGCGGTGTTTTATCTGTCCTCTATCATCCAGAAAAAACAGAATGGCGGAAAGTATGAACACAACTCTAGCCTCAATATTACAAAAATTGACCATGTGAAAACTTCAGCTTGGGGGGCGTATCTGAGTTTGGTCACATTCACTTATAATATCAGTTACCATTCAGCAACTGAGAAAACGCAATTCAAACTTTTATATAAGGGTGGAAATCCACATTGCCGCCAATATTGTATTCAGCAGCTGAGCCATCTTTGGATAAGTGCCAAACAGTATCTATCTTAACTTGCCAGTATCCTGATTGAATTACAACCTTGGGCATTTATAATGACAATGAAAAGAAGAATAATACAAAGAAAGCAGATTACCAAAATTGACCAATGTTGAAAGAATACCATGTGGGCGATAGGGTAGTCTATTGTGATACAAATGGGTTAGTGAGGAAAAACAAGTTAGACGCCCTATGGATAGGACCATTCAAAGCTATTGCCAAGTTGGCAAATGATGCCTATACAATCAAGATTATTGAATTTGGTTGCATAGTCAGTAGAGTCCATGCGAAATACTTAAAGTAATGGACTTATAGGAAAAAATAACAACGAAAAAAGAAGATAAAAGGGTGCATAAAAGTATAAAAACTAAAAAATATTAAAAAATCAATTTTATTTTTGAGCAGTGATGCATCTAGCAATTGTCATGATTCTGATATGACTGGAAAATAAGACCTAAGATGATATAGCGGAATGGATGGAATCTGCCAAGTTTGATAGGAGTTATGATTATTTGAGCGCCTCAAAATGAGGTGATATTGGGTTGTTGGGAAATCTTCTCAAGTTAGGCGATTGTGAAATTAACAAATGAAGAATTAATGGAATCAATGAGATATGGCAAATGGAATTACTAAGCCATGAAAGCAGAATCATCTGAAGTTGCTACAGTATAAGTGAGATGAGATGATTGAGAAATTAGGTTGTTAAAAGTTTCAGTGAGTGGAACAGAGAGGATCCGCTGTATTTATTATAGTAAATAAAAAGAGTATAGTGGGAGCAAGTGCTCCATATTTATTTGAAGTTTATTCTGTTGTATCAAGGATGAAAATCATCATATCGTTGGTCCTGATTGCTCAGTGGGTTGAACCCTGTTCAAAATACTTTGGTGTATCTCTTGAATACTGCCAGTTTTATAAATATGGTGCTCTCATTACAGGGGGCCCATCGATAAATTATAAAATGGTAAAATTTAGTTGATGGCCATGTTGCATTCAGATTGTTTTGATAAAAATTCTACACAACATGATGGGCCAGTTGCCTATGTGGAGCTGAAACTGACATTGGACGCTGTGTTTTAAACAAGATGAGCTGTTTCAGGAGGTTTGCTGCAATAAGCTGCCTCCATTTGATCGTGAAGGATATAAATGGATTCTTTGATGATTTGAAATTGTGATGGAAGGAGCCTCATATCGATGTAGAGCAAAACTATTGACTTCTACCTTGGATTTCAGAAGTGCTGATCAAGTCATCTGTTACCTTTCAGGCAGTTCCATTACATACTAAGAAATCAAAGAGACGGTGTTGTAGTTGTTTGGCGGATCTGAAAAGATATCACAGTGGAAGGTTGAGTTTTTGACCATCAGATTTCAGTGGAATGAGACCCTCACCACGTTTGCTGAGCAATTTATGGCAGAATCTCATGCTCTAATTGGGGTTAAACTTTTATCCAAATCTGATATGTTTATTGAAATGACTTCCGCTGTGAAGCCATACCATGAGTTATATAACGTTATGACCCCAATGTTGGATGAAAGAGTACCTTTGATTAAAAGTGTTCAGTTTTTGCACCGTATATCAGCCAACTTCCCTCCACCTAATACAAAGTGGAATCCTTCCACTACCATCACTGAATCATCTTACTTGGAACTTTTTCTGTCCAGTTCAGATTTCACCAAGATATCCTCATCAGCTAAATGTACGCCCCATACCTGCTTATTGTTACAAGCCAACTATCACCCTAACCCTCTTTATGCTGATTACTTCCAGCCCAACTCTTGACATGGCTTGTTTCACATTAATCAGGGACGTGGGCCTATGAGGTCAGCTGTTTCAAATGCAGTCAACAAGGGCATCTGGCATGGTGGTG
>JAKSZP010014954.1:0-66674 GCA_022478985.1 Massospora cicadina | reverse complement strand
TTTGTCTTGAGTGTTTACTGATGGGCTTCGTCAAGAACGTTGGACATGTGAGCTAGCATATAGCAAGGGATACTAGATGGATGGTTCTGAATCATGCCCCCAATTAGAGCCATAAGAGGGAGTTATTGATGTAAAGGGCCAGAAAAAGTCATTCAAGGAGCGGATAGCATACTGAAGGCAACAACTATGATCTTCTTGGATTTGAAATCAGAACGAGAAATGGAATTTGGGAAATTCTAGAAGCTATGTGGTCCAACTTCAAAGAGTTCAACCCATGAAATGAAGGGCATAGACTGCAACATCTCAGTCTAAATCCTTGAGAGATTGGAGGGTTTAGAGCTATGGAAAGAGCCTACTTACTTAGTTCCTTAATTCTGTGTAGGGAAGTTCAAAATGTTTGCAATTCACAATAGCCAGTTTGGTTGAAAATTTGCTGGTTTATAATATTGGCTGAGTCAAAAAAGGAACTCAGGAAGCAATTCAGATCTGGCACAAAATGACTGACTAATATTGGATGGCATTGCTTCAGGAGGCTCAATGATAATAGTAGGATTATCCACAAAATGGTGTTGAATTTAGGATAGTTTTAAAGCCCAATTCAGGAGCCAATGAAAGAGAGAGAATTAGTCACAAACTTTTTGAGATGGTCACTAATCTGGTTTTATCAGGATTGGATAGGTTTGTTGGTTGTTCAGTGGAAGGACTACTTATATGCGCTTAACTTGGACTATGGGTTCTAGGGGACCATAGAAGAGATTTCTCTGAGCAAACGACTCATCAATTGGAAGATCCAGGTATCTTCATCAGGAAAATTGTCAAGATATTGCTAATACCAAGAATTTCAAATTTGACATATGAGCTGGATTAGAGGATGTATTTCAGACTTTTTATAATTGTTGACATTATTCACTTTGGTACTAATTAAGCTCTGATTTCAGAAAATCAAATCTCAAAATTAATAAGATAAGCTCTTCAGAAAAAATGCAATACTAATATGAACAAAAACGTTATTAAGAAAAAATAACAAGACAAAATATAATTAATCATTCTTAAATTTGCTGTGATACAAACATCTATGGTAGTAACCTCATGTAAAGGACGAGGATGTAACAGTCATAAACGTCCAAGTTTTTAATCTCCATCTTACCTAGGTTCGACATAATTGATGCTGAATGTCCAGTGTGAGCTGGATTTTTGAGGTAGTAAACCTCAGAATTAGGGAAGTTCGAAGCAAGGCAAAGGTAAAATAAGGATGTGAGGTTCAAATCCTGGAATTAACCTTATTATATACTATTATTGAATAAAGAGTCACGGATTAAAAGGATCCTGATAATTTGATGCCACGAACACACCAAATAAAAGACAGGATTTTTGAGGGAGATCAAGCCCCAAAATCCCAAGTTTTTATTAACGTGACAAAAACTTCTTGTGCGTGGATCATCAAGTAAGATAATGTAAGGGCAGCCACGAGGCCACCAGAAAACCCCACATGAGAGTGGGAATTGAGAGGGAGAGAATTCCAAATGAAGTTCAGATTTGCGTGGGCTTGACCTTAAAAGACGCCCTTCTGGGGCCTCGCCTAAGCCATTGATTAAGCTCTTGTGAGCTTAATCAATAATTCAGGCGAGGCACAACCCAGCGCCTGAGCCTGACAAACACCGAAAATTTTAAACAAATTGATTTGGATTCTGAAAATCTAAACCTGAATCAAAATGCAACAAATGGATTAATACCATTTGTTACAGAGGAGGGAAAACAGGAAATCAATTACGCTGAACCAAGTTCCTGAATATGACAATGTGTTTTTTTCCCTGGCTGGGGGGAAAACTGGCTTTCTGGGACTAGCATCATCATGAATAATTCAACTATACTGGCACAAAGTGGGTTGTGAGGACTGCGCTATAAGTAGGCAGTAGCAAGGAAGAAAAGTAAAATAACCGCATGCTGAAGGTTGTCCTGAGCAGTGTTGAGTGCAGATAAGCTGTGCTTCGCTGGAAAATAAGAAATATTTAACCTGTTCCAAGGCAGCATTCTCTTGTCTTAAACTATTCTCGTTGGAAATCTAGGTAAGAGGGGGGATTTGTAAGGATTTTTTCCCGCCTGTGAAGCTTCCTGGGTTACATGCTGGGCTGCTAGTGGACAAGACCCGCTAGCAAATGAATTTGATATTAGTTGACCTTGATTTCAGGATACTAATGTTTGGGGATTTCTTGGGTATTTTCTAGGTTTGGATCCATCAGGGATTGATCCAGGTTAATGCTTAAAATCTCATTGGGCAGAGTTGCTGACAAAATTGGGGCATCTGATAGTTGATCGTTGATTAACTATCAATTGTACCAATTGGGATTAGTCATGTTTTATCACCAACTAATTGGGAATTTAATTAGCAGTTGTGAGGCGAGTGATGCTGCCTGCAACTAGCGAATCAAAAACTTGGTTTGCATCCTGCCATAACGGGTAAAGAGTCCCATCACCTAAGAAGGTCGCTAGCCAGGTATTTTTTTGCAGTGATTGAGCAAGAAAAGTTAGGGACACGCTTTCTGGACCTTTCCATTGCAGGTCATGAGGATGTCTGATGGAAGAATCCTTTACCTGATGGAGAAGACTATCTCTGGTAGAGATATCATAGGGATGTTCAGCAGCAACGGCTGACGTTTCATGTCTGAGGCGCCAACTGAGGCTTTGGGCGCCAAATTTTCTCTATAAATTCCCTAGCATTTCATATTTATAAAAAAGATTTTTCGTTTAGGAAATAAGTTCTATTCATTTTGAAAAATTTCGGGATGGCTGACCATGAGACGGACACTTCTGTTATGTAACAATAACCAAGCATTCTTATATATGTGAGAGGCACCCCAGAGAAGATAAAGCTGTCTCCTGTTGCCAGCAGGAGCGCCAATTAAAAGAAGAGGGGTATCGTGAGTAGAGGCTTGCGCCATTATTGAGAACATATGAAGGGAAGGTCCTGAGTTGATGAGCCATACCAGGAACCAAGATGAGACCAACTGAAATGGACGGGATGGTAGGTACCCAAACAACCTTGCTTGAAAGTGATCCATAAAGTGCAACTGGAATCGTCAAACATTTTCCTGAAGGGTGGGATTATAGCCTGAAATGGCATCAAGGACCACCATGTGTATAGTCCACTTAGCAATTGCCACCACTAAGGCTTGGAGGGAAGGGCGTATAGAGAATTTAATGACAAGTCGAAGATGTTCTTAGATAAGCTGAAGGTCTGTGTTTGCTCCTGGAAAAAGAGTCGATGAACCTCACAACAGATCTCTTGTGAAGGTGGGCACTCTTCCAGGCGGTTGACCAAAGTCAAATATTGGTCACACACCACACATGAAGAGTGTGATGCTTTGTATTGCTCTGCAGTATGGTATATCCGTTTCAATCTGCGCCACACATGTGAACGAAACTGTGGCTGTAAAAGAGGGTGATGGGTGTATTTCCAGATGTCTTTTTGTGTTTCTAGGGTGTAGGGGATGTCCAACATGTCCAGATATTCCACTCTGGCCAAGGTAAGAAGCCTCCTGAGTATGAAAGTATTCAGAACGGCTTGTCCTTATACTTTCTGTTTGAATTAAGGAGTAGGACGACCCCTCTGCGAGATATACCCTCTGATACTGATCCTCCATTATGAGCTCCTCATACTAAAGAGAATCCTTTTTAAAATGGGCGGGGTCTCATGCGGGCCTGCAGCAAATGGGTGGGTTGCCATATATGTAGAAAGCTAGTTAGGATTAGTGGGGTTATGGAGGCCAAGGGCACGGGAAAAGATGGATTGTGCTGCACGTGACCAGTGTTGGGTTGGGAGTGAGGGGTTGGTTACTGAAGTAATCCATGAACCCAGAATCCTGGATGCCTGGTCCACATAGTTAAGTAAGCCCATTCCCCCGCTTTGGCGTGGACTATAGAGGACTTCCAATCATGCAGGGGGGATTGACCTAGCCAAAACCGCCCTTGTAAGAGTAATATAATGTTTTAAAAGAAGATGGGGAGAAAGCGATGGCATGGTCTGCAAACCAGACTTTTGACAGTAGCATAGTGTTGGAAAGCACTATTTTACCTGTTAAGTTGGTTTGTTGATCCCTAAATGACACGATACATTTTGTTACATTAGCTAGTATGTGGTATTCCATTATCAAGTTGGCGTATCCACCTGCCTCACTCCATACTCCCAGGCGGCGCACTGGGCCCTGTTTGGGGCTGGACACAAAAGGTAGCACGAGATGAGTCTTTAGGGGTTGCCGCCTGGGTAATCTGATAATATACTGAACTGCTGAGTCCCTCTGATTGAGAAACGCTGGGGACCAGTGTGTTTGGTATCTACCAAGGAGGATGATTTTGGTTTTGGATGTGTTGAGGACTGCATTGCTAGTCCTGGAGTATCCCAAGATTAAGGACTCCAGTGTGCATGCATTATAGGTGCTAAACACCCCAACCACACAATCATCCATGAATTTGTGCATCTTAACTGGTGCTTGGCCTTGCACTTGTACACCAGTAAGACGTGCATTTACACTGCGGAGAAGTTAAATAAAGCTGAAGTTTATAAAGTGGGATCAGAGGGTCCACTTGGCGAAGGCCCCTCTGAGGGCGCACCACATCAGTTTGGAAGCCTGGTCCTATACTGCCATTGTAGCTGATTCAGTGAGCATCAAGACTCAACTGATGAACCATAGGGAGAGGTGGAACTGGTGAAGGCAGGCCCCAAGGTAGTCCCAGCTGACCCTGTCATATGCTTTTTCTGGTCTAAAAACACAAGCGCTCCTGTAGTTGTGGATTAGCATACATTAGCCACAGTGTGTATATTATCTCAAATTGACCTTTTGGGAGGTAAACCAAATCACTCTGCGGATATACCTCAGAGGCAATGACCCCTAAGCGGTTAGCCAATATTTTGGTTAATATTTTAGTGTTAGTGTTAGTGAGGGAAATAGGGCACCAGTTTGCCAAGTCTAGATTATCCCTTTACTAAACAACGTTACCACATAAGCCTCTTGTCCCCTTAGAAGTATAAGTGTCTCTAAGAGACATATGTTCTTTGAGGCTATTATTAGAGGGGATAAATAAAATGAAATAATTCTTGCAAAACTTGTAGGGAATCCCATCTGGACTTGGGCTCTTCCTGTGTGGTGCACCACAAACGGTGTACCAGAGTTCATCTCAAGTTATTAAATCCATAAGCTCTAGACATTTGGAAATGGTGAAATGTGTGCACCAGCGAGAAATTCATCTATTTTGTTTTGATCAACTGGGTTGGCCCTGTATAACTCAGAATAAAATTCTTAAACTTTGGTCAATACTTCTGCCAGTATTTCTGTGAAGGATTTGTCTAAAGCCTTCCTGTGTGCATGTCAAGTTTTGGCACAGAGCGGAAAATATGCAGAAAAAATATCTGGAGCATTTTTGCCCATAGTAATATTCTTTGCTTTAAACTGTACATAAATGCGATGTTAATTTTGTCTAATCAGCGCGTTAAGATGAGTCAATACTTCAGCCCATTTACAACCCCAAGAAGGGCTGTACCCTTTCCTGAGGACATTATTCTCCAAGTGGTCCACCTCCACCAAGGCGCGTTTTATGAATGCCAAAGCAGCCCAAGAGCGCTGCAACATTATGTGGCATGATTTTGAACTGCGTTTTTTAATTTTTTGACCAGATCAATAAGGTAACTGCACAGAAAAGAGTTGTGAACTCCTGTGTTAAGGTAGCGGTGTCCATCCAACTTGAGAATGCAGGCATCATGAGATTGGCTGGCGAAGTTTACTCCAAATAGGTGCTTCTGGCACCAGACTCAACAAATTAAATGACATTGAGACCATCCTATGGTTCAAGAAATTTATCTTCGCCATATAAAAGTGTATGATCTGGAAGCAAAAATTCAGTAGGGCCAAGATGAAAACTATACGGGACATAACACCAACTGCCTGTTGTTTACATGAAGACATGACATGCTGGGTAGTAATGGTGCTTGCTTGGGGATAGTATTGAAGAGGCCCAAGGTGACTTTTTATCACCCAAAATTTGATATGCCCCTGCAGTGGAGTGATGTGGGTGACCTAATGTTGTTGGTTGGGTTGTCCTAACAGTTTAGGTTGCTGACCACAAAGGATCTTAAAGGGATAGGGGATGGAGGCCATGAACAAGTTGAATTCCCATCAAATTCGCACACAGGTCAGGGTGTAGATGTTAATTATTGTGTGCACTTCAGCATCTTATGAAAAGTCATGATGACCGCGCATCCATCAAGATGTGTTTATTTCTAAAAATTTAAAATTACAGTTCACCCATATTAGCACCCCAATGCGGTGACCAATAGGATTGGGAGGGGAGGAGCATGGTTGTCCATGTGTCCTCAGCACCTTGTGGATAGGGGGTTTCCTGGAAGCCAGGATGTCTATAAGTAAATTCTTTTTGGAAGCTCGTTTTTTACCCCAGGACGGAGAGGCCTTGAGTCCAGCGATGTTCAGCATCCCTATTGTAAAAGATACCCCCATCACTCCTTAGGAGTGAGAGGAGGGCTCCTCAGGCCCTGCTGCTCCTTTCTACCATGCAAACTCAGCCAGTATTTCATTTTCATTTTGGCAGCGAGTGTTTTAAAGATTAAATATCATTAGATGTATAGGTATTATCTTTTAGGGTGGCTTTTGCCGTGAATTTCTTGGTTTGTTTTTTTGCTCTTTGCGGTTTTTTGAGTTACTGGTGATTTGCAGTGCACCGTCAAGTATTTCCAACCATTTTTCTCCAAAATCCTCTGCTAAATCCTGGTTGAAAAAACTGCTTGCATTTGTTTTGCATGAATCCAGTGGGTGTGTATCATTCACATATTGCTGATTCGAGGGCTGGGTCCTCTCATCTGATTTGATGGTATTTTGGAATTCCACCGAAGTGGAAAACTCAGCCTGGTCAGCTTGGATCAGAGCATGGGGGATGGTGGAGGCCGCCATGGCCGCTGCCTTAGCCTGTGCTCAGCATTGTTGTTTTACTTTTTTGTTCTTGTGGGGAAACAAGATTTACCTGGATATAGGACCCCTGTTCATCCCATGGGATTGTGACACTAGAATCTAATGTGGGCTCACTTTGTCCCTCTCCCATTGCTTCCAAGAAAGCTTCATCTGAGATAATTCGCACTCTGGTGGGACAAGTGTGTAACTTGTGGCCGAATGCCTGACAATGAGTGCATATGAGCAGTGCGCTGTCAACTGTTATGCGGAATAGTTTAGTCTGTTGCTCATTGATGGTGAGTGTTGCGGTGTGTGGGATCCAAGTTAGGTCCTCAGCTGCCCCTGAGAATGGGGTGATCACCAAAATTGCCTTACCTGTGCTGAGTTAAGACATCAGTAAAATTTTTGCATTTTGAAGAAGCTGATTTCCCCATAGCTTTGAAGTCCTGCTTTGAGATAAATCTTGAGGACAACACGCTTAAATGGTCATGAGGAGGAAATCAAAGGGTACAAAAACTTTTTTGAATTTGTCCATCACGTGAACTTTGTTTCAACCACCCATTGACCCTCCAGGAGTTCAACCACCACATTCACTTATGCAGCTATGTCTGCTGCTTTCACTGTTTTGAACCCGAGATCCAGCCAACTGCAGGTCATCAAGTGCAGTGCTATATACACAAATTCTGGGAAGTGGATGCGTACGTCCCTGCAAAACTTCTGACAGAAAGCTGTTGAATATATGTCCAGGTAAACTCAAACCCCAAAATACACTGATGACAATGGCTGTAAATGGGAGTTTTGTCATACTAGTTACATTTAGTTTGCCATTCCAAGATTTCTGATGAAATATTCACCGCAGTTTTCTTGTTTTAATCCAGGCCACTGGTGTCCCTGGGGAATTTTCGAACTTTAGGCGGTGAAGACACTGAACCTGTGCCTTTTACCACATTCGCCCAGAACTTTCTTGGCATTAGGCGCATAAACATCTCCCCTAACTGATTATCAAACTTTATCTGTCTTAATTTGAATCAGTTGCAATTTCTGATTGCAACGAGAAAAGAGTCAAAACAAGTTCTATTCATCTTCAGTTACTATTGTTTGGTATACATTATTTGTAGACTTTTTTGTGTATAAAGAGTAAGGATCAAATATCCTTTGAAGAGAAGCAGACCTTATACTTGAATCTCTGCAGACTCAGCGTGACAACTAGAATGGCTGGAAACATCTGAATCTGAGAGTGGATTAAGTTCAGCCAGAACAAGGAAGAAGTCCTTATAGTTAAAATAAGCAGTATTTTGTGGATTATTACAGGTCTAGAGAAGGACCATATAAAGCATATCTATTCAACTAAGGATAATAGTTGTCATACTATTCTCACTCACATATTAATTGCTATCAAGAAACGCAAATCATGCACATAACTAACTTGTGAAGTTAACTTCTGGGAGCTATCAGTCGACTTATTCTTTAACAATTGAGGAATAGACCTAGATTTTAACACCAGGGCATGGGGAAGTGAAAGTATTGATAGCAAATCTACAGAAGGAGTCTATGACGGTCAAAAGGCACCAAGCGGTGGCTTATTTCCACTTGACTCCTATTGATGAAGTTTATTGTATTTACGATTTTGGGTCTTGGGAGGACCTTGGCCTACTAGTAAAAACCTCATTTGGCATAATGGCAGTGGTTCCTCAGGAGCTCTGACTGGGCTGTCAGAGGAACAGAAGGATAGGGCGATCGCCCTATTTGAAAAATACCAAGGTACTTTCACATTCACTGACCACAATTTGGGATGTGTGCGGGGGGTCATGCATTGGGCGGACATGGGTGCTCACTCCCCCCATTTGGTCACGTCTTATTCAGTGCTTGAAAGCTGCAGAGGAAGTTGTCTCTGATGGGGTAGAACAATTGATTTAACAGGAGATGTTAGAGCCATCCAAGAGTCCATCGGCATCTCTGGTACTAATTGTTAAGAAAAAAGATGGCACCAACCAGGTGGTCATTGACTACTGGAAGCTTAATAGAATAACTAATAAAGATTCCTACCCCCTCCCACGGATTGAAACGCTTTATATTGACTGGGAGGGGCTGACTATTTTTCTGCCATGGATTTGATATCAGAAAACTGGCAGATTGAGTTGCCAGTGGCGGAATGGGAGAAATGCGCTATAGTCACCTCAATGGGGTTTTTCAACCCACGCATATGCCCCAAGGGTTATGTAACGCCCTGGCTATGTTCCAGTGGGCTATGGACACAATCTTGGGTGACTTGAAGCTGTCCTAAGTCCTAGTCTACCTCAATAATATCAATGTGTTCCCTCAGACGTTCACAGAACATCTGGACCACTTAGAACAAGTGTTCTGCCGACTTGCTGACGCTCACATCAAGATCAAGCCTCAAAAGTGTCATTTTATAAAGGAGTAATTGAAACACCTCAGGTTGTGGTAAACTCAAAAGGGCTTAAACCTCTGCTGGCGAAGGTGGAAGCTATACATAAAATGACTTAGCCAGGCAATAAGCGATATATCCAAGTATTTTTTGGGGTGGTCAGTTACTACCGGTGGTTCATTACTAACTTCAGATATATTAGGGAACCAACTTTGAGTTATTGAAGAAAAAAGCCACCTTTGATTGGACTGAAAAATCTCAAAACGCTTTTGTTATCTTGCAGACAGCGCTGGCGAGTGCATCAATTTTGTAATATCCTAACTTCAAAAATAAATTTTAAAGCACACGGATGCATCACTTTCTACTGTAGGGGCAGTATTATACCAGAAGGATGATGTCGGCGTAGAGCACCCTGTCACGTTTTGTAGCTGAAGCTTAAGCTGGTATGAACGCAATTACACTGTGACTGAGTGAAAGTACTTAGTGGCGATATACGCATATAAACAGTTCAGGGTATACCTAACGGGGTGAAATTTCAAGTTGTAACAGATCAAGTATCCTTGCGTTGGCTACAGAATCTCCAGGAACCTGAAGGATGGCTCGCACAATGGATATTAAAGCTCCAAGCGTATAACTTTGAGATATTACACTGACTTGGGGAAAACATCAGAATGCAGACTGTCTCTTGCATATACCAACAGTCGCCATTATGGTGTATTTGGTCAAAATTATGCATGAGAAGATGATTTTGGGAAAATATCATGATTAATTGCCAATGTGGTCAAGGCTCTAGACAGGCTTAAATGATATAACTTCTTACGCAATGAGGAACTATTTAAGAAATTTGGAGAAGTGAAGCTGAGTTTCTCAAAGCCCTCCTCTAAGCCAGCAATGATTGTGAATGCCCATAAGGTGGTAGGTCATGGCAGGTTGTAGAAAACGTTGAATTTCTTGCAACTCGCTACTATTAGGAGAGCATGCATTATGACATGCTTGAGACAGTTGCTTGTTGTCTTTAGTGTCAAGTGGAGAAACCATTCCACAAGAAGACCACCTACCAGCTGGTTTAGCCTCGTTTTTCATGGCATACTGTTTCCCTTGATGTAATGGAGCCTCTGCTGACTGGCACAAACCGCTCTAAGTTTATATATTTTTTAGTACTAGATGCTCTAAGTATATATTAGTAGTAATTAATCACTTGAAAAGATGGGTGGAAAAAAGAGCTATCAATGATTTAGGGGCTATCACTACTGCCAAGTTTATCATGGGTGTGTCATACAGTGACATGGATGTCCACAATCTATCCTCATGGAGAACGGAAATAATCTCACATCACATGTCCTGCCAAGTTGAACGAACTAATGGCAATCCGCGGGGTCTTGATTAAACCCTACCATTATGAATCTAATGGAATGGTGGAATGGGTTAACAGATGTGGGTAAAAATTCTCTGTAAGCTTTTTAAAGGATCGCCCATCTGAACGGAGCACCTTCCTATCCGCCGCCATCTTTGCTTATAATATTAGCTACCACTCGTCAACAGGCAAGAGTCCTTTTCAATTGCTTTATGGTAGACATCTGGCTTTTCCCGCTTTGCTTTACTCCTATGTGGAGTATACTGGAGGAGTAGAACCGCAGCATTATCTGACCAAATTAATGGAAACGCTGATAGAACTACAAATGAAAATTAGTCTACCTACTTAACTAAAGAAAAATTTGTTGTCAGGCAGCTGAACAAGGTAGATGTACTTGACTATCACAGCTTACTGTAGGAAATCATGTCTTTTTCCACGACCAACATGGATTTGGAAGAAAGAACAAGATCGCTAAATTCTGGACCATACTGTTTGAAATAATCAAGAAGACTGGTATCAATGCCTACACCATTAAGAAACCTGCGAATGGTTGGATTATCAACCAAGTTCACGCAAAGTCTCTTTTGGGTATACAAGCATTAGGAACTTATATTCCAATCAAGGGGGTAATTTCAAGAAATTCGTATGACTGGTTAATAAGCCATATATCTGGCAGATCATATTTTATGAGTTGAGGTGAGCCTTAAGATTTTAGCAGAAGATTATGTTGATGTGAAGTGAATTGATCAGAATACTAAATGTTTGGCGAATTAAGGGAATTCCACCAAAGCTTTAATGATGGGATGAAACCCCTAAAATTGTAGGGAATAGAGAGTTACTAAGCTGACGAGTCATAATTGACTGAGAAGTTTGAAGATTACAAACTGAACGAAAGAATGGAGGGAATGTTTTTTTTGGAAGTACAACAAAGGGGCAAGCTAGCAGAAGTAGTCTGAGGCTTTATAAAAATATAATAAAGTAGTATCATTTGAGAGATAGTTTCATATTTATATCTAATATTATTGTTTACTAAGGAATGGCGCTCTTCATATTTTCTGCCCATTGCTCATTGGTGTTACACCCGTGCAACCATCTTAGTGGATCTAACTAATACCGCCAAGAAGCTACCAATTGGGCACCCTTGATTCTCAAGATTGATTTAGTCTCCCACCTGGATAAATAGTTCCTGCAATTAAATCAGTAACAGTAGAGCTAACCTCTGCGGGTAAATCTAATTAACTGTATGCTAGGGCCTTCAATAGCCAAAGTCATGGTGGCCCAGAAATGGTACTCATTAATATTAGCTGAGGGTATCTCATGCCAGGTATTATGTATCCATTGGGTGATAAAAATAATAAACTGTTGAGAAACTATTTATGCTGGAAATATAATTTGTGAAAATATTTTTTTCACCGGGCATACTCAGAAGTTAACTGGAAGAAAGCACCAGTATCATAATTTCGTCCAGAAATTAAATTGATTAGGTGCTTCAAAGGCTACAAATTTTGTTTCTTTATGGCACTAGCAAATTCTAAGAGGTAAATTTATTCTTAAAAATCGAATATACTTCAGCTACACAGGTAAAAAAGTTACAGTGAGTCACTATAAGGATTTTAGAATAAATTATATCTTGTTTATTATGAAAATCAGATATATATGTAGGGAAGAACTTAGTACGTTGTCAAGTTGATTGACATGCCTCAGATGGAAGATCTTTCATAACTGATGATTGATAAGGTTGAGAAGATTTAGATTTGTATTTTTTGATAAGGTATATTAAAATCCTTTTAGGTGGGATCAACTTTTGAGGGGAATAGTTAGCATCCCTTATCTTAAGAGGTAGCAAAGATCAATTTTTCTCTAAATTGGGCATCTTGAGAGGTTTCCCATCTTTGATGCATTCCAAAAATGTTTCCTGATGTTTCATGACTAAAGCTAAACCAGTTGTTGCCGCCATGAAGCTTGCTCCAGCCTAAAAAACAGTTCCCTATATGATGCCCTAGAGGAGGTTTGGTGCCTCAAAAGCCAGAGAGATAACGCTATGTCTCATGACATAATTGTGGTCAAGATTGGTGAAACAAATAGAAGCATACCAGATAAAAATGCACCAGGTTGCCTCCCTCCTTAACCTGAAGTATACCCTAGATTAAAGAGGGGTAAGTTCCAAGTATTTCCAGGGTAGATCTGGGGTTTCACATGATGGGACAGCCAGAATTAAATCAACAGCACTCAAGTGCTAGCTATATAATCAACAAAGATGGGTCATTACATTTTGGTCAGTAGTGGTAATTGAGTCCTGTTCTTTTTATAATATCTCCCAATATGGCAATACTCAACTGACTTATAACTCAAGTTCAGGCTTACTGAGGTATAACATTACTCTAGATGGAATGCTGATCCAATTAGCCAGATTAAGCTTTGTCCCTCAGTGAACTGATGTTGGCCCACCTCTTTTATGGTTAACAACGCATGACCAACAACCTTGTTAGTTGTCTCCTTTATTAAAACATATATGTTTATACTTTTAAAAGATTAGTTTTCTATGTGACTTTTCCAAAGACCTCCCAAAGGAGGTGTAAAAATTTATTAAGGTTTGATTTTTATCAGCTAATAACCCCTATAAACTTATTACTTTCACAGGTTCCGGTTTTATGCAATTCTTCCACGTTGTATGATAGTTGATATAATCACTTGATAATAGTATGATGACTATTATAAAGTAGTTAAATGGAAATCCTAGATCTCAGCCCAAGCTCGGCCAATATTCCCACTCAAAATACTTGTGATGTCTTAAAATAGGGATTTGCTCCCTCATATCATCTAATCCAATATTCTCTTAGATTCCCGTTGATGGTTTCTCTGGCTCGACACACAGTTGGCAGCAATCCCTAATTTAATTCCGCTTCTTCTATGGATCTCCACTCAGATCCTTACTCTTTTCCTTAAAGAGTCTCCCAATAATCAAACACAGCAATAATATCCTTGAGAAAGAATAGAACAAATGAATGCTGATAGAGTGTAATGAGCTGGTAAGTCTACTGTATACTCTTTAAAACTCTGTTAAACTCTGTACTAAACTCTGGTTTTTAAAACTACTGTTGCGTTTTGGCAAATAATGTTTTTTATTATTAATAAATTCTAGGGAATCTATAGTGGGGATTCTTTTGTCTAACCCTAAGTTGACACCTCTTTGATGAAATGGCAGCCGTTGCCATTAAATTACCCATCCTCATTTTGGCAGCGATGGTATTCCCCATCATAAATAGGATTCCATCGTTTGATATTCTCAAGACCCAAAACAGAAAGAGTCAGAAAACGTATCCCTAACGTTTTCCTCTTGATCCAAGCAAACCAACCATACTTGGCAAGCGACCAGCTTAGGTAATGGGACTTATTACCCATTAAGGAAGGTCACAAACCAACTGATTGATTCATTAGTTGCAGGTGGCATCACACGCCTCACAACTTAACCCTTAAATTCCTGATCAGTCAGAAATGAAACCTGATCAATCCCAATTGTACACCTGATAATTAATCAACTGTCAGATGCCCCTATTTCGTTAGCAACTCTGCCCAACTAGACCTTTAACATTTGTCCAGATTGATCCCTGATGGATCCAACCAGGCAAATAACCTAAAATCCCCCAAACATTGTTACTCCAAAATCAGGTCAACCAAAATCCAAGATTCTTTTACTATAGGGAATTATCTTCTAGCAATTCCTGGTAATCTAGCAGGCTGGGGATATGGGCAAAAATCCCAACACATCTACCCTCTTGCCTAGATTTCCAGCGAGAAAAGGACTGGGGCAGGAGAACACCGCTTTGGACACTTGGTCAAATACTTATTTGCTCAAGCGAATTACAATCACCAGTACTCAACGCTGCTTGAGATTACCTTTGGCATGCGGCTCTCTTCCTCTTCCTCCTTGCTACTGCCTACTCAGAGTGCGGTCCCACGATCTACTGTCATGCAGGCTGATTGATTTACTCAAGATGATATTAATCCCAGGATCCAGTTTACCCCATCAGGGCATATGACCCTCTGTCCTATTCAGGTTTCTTGGTCCGGCATCCTCAATTTCCTGATTTTCTCCTCATCCTCAACAGAAGACTCTTGCCGTCAATGTTCATTTTATGGCCCAATTAAGTATGCTCATTTATGTACACCCTTGTTATTTTCTTCTCATAACCTCTTGGCTCATATCATTCTTAATTCTTCTCTGGAGAGCTTATCCCATTAATTTTGAGATTGATTTCTCTGAAATTGGAGCTTAATTGATTTTGGAGTGCATGATGTTGACTATCATATAAGTCTGACATCCCCCCTCTCGTCCAGATCATATGTCAAATTTTGAGTTACAGTACCAACAGCTACTCAATAGTTTGTCTGAGTAAGATCTTCAGCTCTTCCAGCAGATGAGTTGGGATGCATGACGGAACCTCTTCTACGATCCTTCCAGGACTCATACTCCTAGTCTGGCACCAGTGGCTAGTCATTCCATGGAATTACCGGAACTGGTGAACAACCCCTCTAAAACCAGACTAGTGATTGTCTCAAATGACTCATGGCTGATCCTTCCTCTGTCATCAATTCCAGAGTTAGGTTTAAAAACTCTCCTGGATTTGGCTCCTTTCACAGATGCGCCTAACATCATCGTTGATGCTCCTGAAATCATGCCTTTAAATCTTGATCATTCATTCCTTGCCGGGTCAGACTTGCTCCCAGAATTCCTCTTCTGACTCAGTCAATACTACAAGCCAGCTGTCTTGGCCACCAAACTCACCATTAGTAACAGCATTCATTTTGAACTTCCCTATGCACAATTAAGGGCCCAAGTCACCGAGGCTTTATCTATAGCGCTGAATTCTTCCAATCTTGAGAACAGCCTAGATTGGGATATCACTGCTTATGCTCTTTGCTTTGCTAGCTAAGTTCTTCAAAGTTGGGCCATAAAGCTTCCAGCCTCTCCTGGCTTCCATCATTCCTTCTTCTTGATCTTCTGAGAAGCTCATAATCATCACTTGTAGGATATCATTCACTCCTTGCATGACTATCTCATTTCTGGCACGTCCCATTGGTATCTTCCGTTGATGGCTTTAATAGGGGCATGATTCAGCAACCCTCATCAAGGATCCCAAGTTCATTGCCAGCCCATATGTCCAGTGTTCTTGATGAAGCCCGTCAGCAAGCGCTCAATACTAAGCTTCTGGCTCTGGTACCATATTGGGATTACTCGGGATTATTCACTGACTGCCTCTTCTTGTACTGTTTCTTCCCTCACCACTCCAGGGTTCACATTTGGCTTCTTCTGACATCTCAATTTCCCTTCCCCTAGTCACTTTCTCGCAGGGATCTGCGTTTTCTCAACAAACTTGGTTTCATGTAGGTCTAGCCCTCGCTAGTGTCTGATCTCACATAGATTTTGATGTGTTATTCACTCCTACTGCGATCCATCATCCCTCCCCCAAGAGGCGACATAGGCGGAATCATCCCCAAATAAAGAATAATCAATAAAAAATAAAAAATAATAAGAATATATTGGTTTTTTCTATGCGGTTTTAATAATCTTTTCTTACAATATCTTTATAAATTTTTTTATTTTTATTCTTCTTTTTCCATGGGAATTGACCTTATTTCAGTTTGGCGGTCCATTTTTTTATTTTTTTCTCCCAAACTGGATACTAAGTATTCTTAGACATACCAGTTTTCTATGGTTCAGAGGTCCTTTTTTGTACTTGACCTAATCATTAGGACATAACCAACTTAATGGTTCAGCGGTCCTTCAGGAACTCTTTCTTTGTTATTTTTTCATCAATCCATTACTTCAAATATTTAGCATGATTTCAATTTACTACTCTTCCATCCAAGAGGTTCTTGATGGAGTAGTCATCTGTTGCTGTCTTGGTGATAATCTCAATTGGACCTGACCACAATGCATTTAGTTTGTTTCTTCTCCTGAAACCATGCATATCACAATAGGCAACTCTTTTGCCTATACAATATTTTGATAAGGCCGGTCAGTTTTTATCATCCATCAATTTTGCTCATATCCTTTTTTCAAAGTCATACCAAATGCTTGCAATTTCATTATGATCAGGTATTTGTCAATTGGTTCAGGTACTGCATGGCACTCATCCCCAATGCTGGTTCCACTACCAAATATAAAATCAGTGGCAACGTGGCTTTCCTCCCATATAACAACTCAAACGGCATTTTTCCTGTCACTGTATGATGACTGATATTGTAGGCGAAATTCACCAAACTCAGGTATGTTTCCCACGCAGAAGTTCTTCCTGCGGCCAGCTTCCTAAGCGTCATGGCCAGCGTTCCATTAATTCGTTCTACCATTCTGTTCATCTCCTGTCAGTAGGGTACAGAAATGACTCCTTAAATCTCTAATATCTCATTTAGCCATGGGATCACATGAGATGTGAAGTTTGTCACATTATCGCTCATCAGGACCTGTGGGCATCCATGTCATTATACTACTTGATACAGGATGAACTTCGCAGTACTGATAGTATCCACTTTTGCCAGGGCCTTCATGTCAACCCATCTCATCAGATGATTGATTGCAACTATTATGTACTTGACTCCCCCTGTGCTCCTTGTCAGCAGTCCCATCATGTCGATGGACACTATATGCCAGGCAAATCCAGAGCGGACCAGTCAGTATCCAGTTGTATCTTATGTGGCTTGTGCATTTGGAACTCCACACAACAAGCTAGATAGTTGGTGACATAATGGTTGATTGACTCCCAGTAGTAGTACTGGTGAATATGGTCAGTCATTTTTCTCAGACCTAAATTCCTGACAACCTTATGTGCAACTTGAGTGATAGCTTCTCTTTCTGACAGATTTTAAAATAGTAACCGCTTCCCATTAATCGTTTTAAAACTTGTCCATCCATAGTATCGATGTTTTTCATTGCTTTTTATATTGTACCTTGGAATTTTCGAGGCTCATTACTGATTTATCCATTGACCATTCTCTGGAATAACTAATCTGCCTGCTGGTATACCATATGGACCATTGGTAACTGCGATAAGCCAACCACATTCTGGTGAGAAGCCCCCACTCTGTGGAAAATCTCATAATTGTAAGCCTGTAGCTTTAGTGCCCATCGGGCCAGTCATCCTTCTGGTTCTCTCAAATTGTGGATCCAACTCAATGAGCAGTGGTCCATCACCACTTTGAAGTGCGTTTCATGGTATACGCCCAAAACTGTCTACAGGCATAAATGACTGCAAGGCATTCACGCTCAGTTATGGTGTAGTTCCTCTCAGCAGCTGAGAGTGTCCAGCTCACATATGCACCAAATGTTTGTCCCCAAGCTCATCTACTTGGCTTAGTATGGCGCCGATCACCATCAACAAAGCAATAGTTTGTATAATAAATTCTTAATTGAAATTTGTATATTTCAAAATTTGAGAATCTATTAGATATTGGCATAACTCATTGAAGGATTCCTGCGCTTCTTCATTCCATACTTATCTATTCTTTAGATCCTTCAACAGACGGAATAAGGGCTTGGCAATTTTATCAAAATCCCGAATAAATCTTCTATAGTATCTGATTAATCCAAGAAACACTTGGATATCTTGGACACTCTTAGGCATAGCCATTTGTTCTATGGCTTCGATCTTCTAATATATTGATAATCTCAGCAACTCATGCCGGCAATCTCATCTCATCATAGGTCCAAAAATCATGGACCATAAAATAAATATTTAATTTTTATAACTTTCATATATTTTTTTGTATCTTTCTTTTGCAATGGGACTCTTAACCTACAGAAAGGTTCAGAGGTCCTTCTTTTCCACTTCATCCAAATTGGGTCCTGGGTTTACTCTGACCTACCAGTTATTATGGTTCAAAATCTTATCCTCTTAAAATTTAACCATACATTTGGTAAAGTGGTCCTCTTCTGGGACTTGACCAAAATCTCAGGACATAACCATTTAATGGTTCAGAGATCCTCTGGGAACATTGCAACTATTTTCTCTTAGGTTCAATACTTCCATTAAGTATTTACCTTCTTCTCTATATGACCAGCAGCGCTGTCTCTTCACGTATAGGCTCTCTTGCTGACTTTGGCAATACTCTTGAATATATTAGGCCTTGAATCCCTACTGGTTACTTATCAAACAGGTCCTAATTTCATCTCATATTTCGGCAACTGATGCTTGAATCTTCATATCTCATTAGTCAACAGTTCCATTCGATTGTTCAGATCTTTTTCTTCTGAAACGATTTTTGGTATTCATTGCCATCCAAAACGTTGGAAGTAATTCCACTGGTGGATTTGTAAACGATCCCTTGATTACACAGGTTGATCTGGCCTCGTTAGCCTCATACAATTTCGTCTTGAATTGATGTTTCGTCTCCAGCAATGTTTGATCATTGTTTGAGTGTTATTGAGTCAAATGATTGTCTCCACAACCTTGGATCAATCATTTCCTGTTTTGATTTAATTTCTTCATTGGTATGGCAATCCAATACTCTTAATTGATTGCTTCCTATTTCATCCAATGCCTCATCTAAACACTCACTCCTCAGTACTATTTAAAGCGGACACAATTTCAACCTGAGTTGATCCTGCTGTTCCTTGGAAATCTAAAGCGGACCCAATTTAACCCTGAGTTGGCCCTGCTGAACCTCTTCATCTCAAGTAGATGTCGGGTGGAACAGGTTTTCTTGCAGCACTAGAAAGTTGCATATCTAGGCTGCAAGTCCTATTCCCATAACTTGAGTATTCTCAATTTGCTTCACTCAGAGCTCCAATTCTGAGCTAGGTGAATGCCAGTGAACGTGATCCACTTCAAGTTATGTCTTCATTATTGTTACTTTCCTCATTACTTATTTCCAGAATTGGAAACATCTTCATATGACATCACGTCTCAATATCTTCTACTCAACTACACCCCTGTAGTGAGCACTACTTTGTAAAAATTTATAGGGATTTATTATTAGCAAATAACCCTATAAATTTATTACTTGCACAGTCTCAGGTTTTGTGCAATTCGTCTGCATTGTATGATAGTTGATATAATCAGTTGATAATAGTATGATGATTATTATCCATAGTTGAATGAAGGTCCTAGATCTCGGCCTAACGCTTGGCCAGTATTTTCACTCAAAATACATTTGATGTCTTAAAATAGGGATTTGTTCCCTCATATCATCTAACCCAATATTCTCTTAGATTCCCGTTGATGGTTTCTCTGGCTCGACACACAGTTGGCAGCAATCCCTAATTTGATTCCGCTTCTTCTCTGGATCTCCACTCAGATCCTTACTCTTTTCCTTAAAGAGTCTCCCAATTATCACACACAGCAATAATTTCCCTGAGAAAGTATAGAACAAATGAATGCTGATAAAGTGTACTGAGCTTGTATATCTACTGTATACTCTTTATTAAACTCTGTTAAGCTCTGTACTAAACTCTGGTTTTTTATAACTACTTTTGCGTTTTGGTAAATACTGTTTTTTATTATTAATGAATTCTAGGGAATTTATAGTGGGGGCTTTGGCGCCCAACCCTTGGATGACACCTCTTTGATGGAACGGCAGCTGTTGCCATTGACTCACCCTTCCTCGTCTTAGCAGCAATGGTCTTCCCCATCCTGGCTAGGATTCCATCATTAGACATCCTGTGACCTAAATGGAAAGAGTTGGAAAACGTGTCCCTAACGTTTTCCTCTCAATCCAAACGAACCATTTATATTGGCAAGCGACCTGCTTAGGTAATGGGACTTGTTACCACTCAAGGCAGGTCATGAACCAACTGATTGATTCATTAGTTGCAGGTGACATCACTCGCCTCACAACTTACTCCTTAAATTCCTGATTAGTTGGTGATGAAACCCAACCATTCCCAATTGGTACACCTGATAGTTAATCAACTATCAGATGCTCCTATTTCGTTGGCAACTCTGCCCAACTAGACCTTAAGCATTCGTCCAGATTGATCCCTGATGGATCCAACCAGGCAAATAACCTAAAATCCCCCAAACATTGTTACCCCAAAATCAGGGTCAACCAATATCCAATTTACATCGCATTAGGGAATTATCCCCTAGCGATTCTTGGTAATCTAGCCAGCTGGGAATATGGGCAAAATCCCAACAGGAAGTCTCATTTCATATGTAGATGTTGACACCTTCAGTGCTGTTTATACTTTTTAAAAGTATTGGTTGTTCCCTGAGTGTTTGTGTTAGTATTTCCCATCCCCTCTTTGGGAACTGGATTGGTATAGACACTCTCCTGATAGGACATAAGAGCTATATAATTTAAGTGAATAAATCTAATGCTAGTATTGGGAAGGGACCTTAGACTAGTAGTTAATTTTCGAGCTTTTATAGCCTGTTAGAAACAATTGACACATAAGGTCTTTAAAATTACCACTATGTCGTGGATGATGCCGTGAATAGTGCTGCTTGTCACTTCTTGACCAGTGGAATGAGTCCAAACAATCCCCAAACTGGTGGAGGTACAAGCGACCAGGCCACTGCAGATGTGGAAATCATGGCCTTTTATAGGTGATGGTGAATCAAGAAATTAAAGACAAGTTAGCATGATGTCATGAGCAATACTATTCAGCAAGGATGAAGTGACGTCATGTGAAATAATTTTCGCCCTGCCAAGTTTAAAGATTTATTATATGAGGATGACAATGCTGCCAAAAAATAATATGGAGATTGACCCCATTTTATACCTTCAGGGGTCCAAAATAATTTACATTCTGCTGGTGACAAAATGACATAGGAACTGAATTACGCTGGAGGAGGTTCAAAAGCAAAAATTGCCAAATCTGGTAATCATCCTATTTTGAGAGTCTGTCAGGATTTTGCTGATTTCTCTTGTCTCCAAAAATTCTAATCCATTGATTCCTCTGGCATCATTGAAAGGAGAACGTAAGATATCTCAAGATATCAAGTTTAATAATCAATCTCATCCCAATCAATTAATTGAATATTCAATCACGCAGAGATTTACTCATTCTGATAGATTACATGCCGTTTCAAAGCCTATATAATCCTATCCTTTTGATAATAAAATTTATGTCAAATTATAACCTGTAATTTTATGTACTTTTATCACTTTTTGGAGAATCCACTCAGTGTAACTTTGAGAGAAAACCTGCCCCATTGGAAGTGTAATTTAAAAATTTCATACTGGCGCTCACTACAGGGGCACTCTGAGTTATGCACCAGTGAAAACGTCAATCATTACCATGTATTCACATTTTTCGCCTGAAGAGGCTCAAGACTATGAGCAAGGCAGTATACTATGATGGGTCCATTTAACTGAAACCCAAATCCCAAGGTTACCCTCCATGTTGGAATTTCGTGCCAACTTGGAATTTTATATCCTAGCTTAAGCTTTACCTCAGACTTTCAAATACCGCCTGAGGCTTTACAAAATATTATCAATCAACTGCTTGAAGGGGCCTTAATCCCTGGAATCCGTTCTACTAATCTCAATTAATGCTGAACCCTCTATTTTGTGGGAAGTGTTGCAAACTTACCAAATGCTAGTAATTGGCCCCAAGCAATACTTGCACCAGCTTGTACACCCTACCTTTTACCATCTATTACTGGTGGTGGGAATTCACCATCTTGGGATGCTCAATTTACTAGAAGGACTTCAGTCCTTGAATAATCATGTTTTTGAATTTTTAAGTCTGCCTCTGAGTTTAGCCGAGATAATTGTGATGACATCATTAGTAATTGAAACCTTCTCAACGAAAAACATCAACAGCTTATTCAGCTCAATATTGGGATGTCCAGTTTTGTTGATGTAAAATTCACAAGGCGAGTTCAGGAGATTCAGAGAGAATGGAGAGAGGGTATTTCCAACTCTCTGAGCATAGTCAATCAATTGAGGAGGAAATTATTATCTGTCTCTTCCAATTGGAGCAGTTGTACTCAGGAATGTAATTCCAAGTCAACGAGGTAGAGAAAACCACTGGAACTATGGATCCTCTGGGGATTGAAGGACCCGTGGCCCACCTGGGGGCGAAGGACCACGTGGACCTCCCAGTGTGGATGGACCTTATGACCCCCAGGAATGTATGGCCTCATGGACTGTCAGGTTGGAAGGACCTTGGGGACCTCCGGGTGCTGACAGGCATTCAAAATCCCTTCAACAAATTGACTCTCTCTTGAGTATGATGGACCACTTGCGTGAACAATTCTATAAATTGGCCAAGGAGTCTAACTTCACCTTCAAAGGGATACCAATCAATCCCCTCTTGTTGCTTCAGTCTTTATCTGATGAGTTGATCATTCTGGGTAAATGGGAAAAGGACACTAGTATCCTGCTTCATGCTTGTGCATCTAAAGGAGAAGTGCTCCAAGTGAAGATTGAGACGCTGGAACTCAAGTATAATGCTCAACAGGAACAGATTTTCGATCTATCTCGCCGATTAGATGAGAAAGTGGGGCTTGCTGATCTGTTATGTCAGATTAGTGAAATTTGTACTGAAGCCACTGGTCCTTATCCTCAATTTTCTTCCCAAGCGTCAGACTCCAACTCTTATGTTTTGACTCAATAAAGACAACCCGTAGTGCATGTTTTGACAACTAATGCCCCATAAGTAACAAAATGGTATTTAAGGACAAGTACTCCCTGGGGGAAGGCAGCATTATCTCCTTCCTCTATCTTTATGAAAAGGTGCTAAGTGAAGCCACGTATCACCAAAAGATGAATTACTTTCCAAATTGCCTTACTCGTTTGGCTCAGGATATCATGGTACCCCACTGGTGACTTGCTCTACCTGGTCTCAGGTTAATGAAGCTTTAATCAAAGTATTTGGGAGTGAGCAAACTCTATCCTCTCAAAAACAGGCTTTTATGGGTATACAGCCCCACCAAAATGAATTTATCAAAGAGTTTTCTCATCAGTTCTATAGGAAAGATCAGACTCTAGTAGCCTGTGGTTGGAAAAACATGGATGATGCGATTATGGCAGTTATGTCAGCTTTTTCTTACACAAAGCAAATGAAAGTTTATCTTATCATTCTAAAAAAGAATTTCTGAAGTATCTTGGACATTAAGGAGGCCTTATTGGAATTGCCTCCACAATTCTCCGAAGAACCCTGATTTTATGAGTCTACTAGACCTAGTCACCCCAAATTTTATGATATGCCTGAGAATGCTAGGGCGATTCAGTGTAACTACTGCCATCGATGTTTTCATACTGAGGATCATTATTTCAAAAAGGAAGCGGATGAGAAGAAGAAAAGGGATAAACCCAATAAGATTCTCCACCTCAATAATGACATGAGTGCGCAGCAAGAACATCAAAGCCCTGTTGAGTATAATAAAATGAAAATTCTTCTTATTTCTTGCCCTCCTTGTTGGTATTATCTTCTCAGTTTGGAAGTACCATTACTCATATTGACTTCCAAGTGAATCAAGTCAATGCTAAAGCTATCATTTATATGGGATCTCCAGTGAATTTTCTATCATCAGAATTTATCAAGCGGATCAAATTAACACCCAACATTTCTCACTTTGAAGAATATGGCATGGCTGGACTCAGAGTACTTGGTCAATTAGAGCTTTTTCGTCCCTTCCCCTGAAGATTGGTAAATTAACTTTTACAATCCCTGCCATCATACTCGATAATTTGAGTTATGATCTACTTTTGGGGACTTATTTTTACAAGAATTCGATGGAATTATTATTTACCCTGACTCTTCGTTATCTCTCTTGGGGTATAGAGTTCCCTTACTTTTATCCAAACATTCTCTACATGACGTCAGTTATGTCTGCTAGAAGGAACCATAAAGGTCTTATTCCCTTCAATATCACGTTGGAGACTCTCACGTAAAATCACTTCCTACATCAGCGGATATTGAAGAGGGGATGCCTATTTTCTCCCCAAAAACTTAGATATTCCACCAAAATCACAGGTAATTGTTAATACTTCATTACATATTTTGATTACCAAGAGACATTTGTTACAAGTACAAGGCATTTTCAACCCTTCTGCTAAAAAACTCTTGCCTGTCCTGGAGTATTGTATTATGCTTATTCAGGATCATTATCTGTTTTACTGGAGAACCCTAACATCAATCCAAAATTGGTAGATAAATAGCATTCTATTGCTTATGTCAAGTTACTGCCCTTATCCCAGATTTATGATGTTAAACCGTTGGAAGCCTACAAGTTTTTTGTTAGAAAGCTATCAAGAAATTTTTACTGTGGGCCTTGCAATTAAAAAACACCTCTCTAGTAAACAGGAGCAACAAGTGCTTCAATTGTTAGATGAATATTATGACATTTTTGCTAAGCAGAAAACGATTTTGAAAAGATATAAGAAGTAATGCACTCCGTTTTAACTGGAGATCCCTTCCTATTCATGCAAAGCCCTATCATAAGTCTAAAGTGGAAAAAGTCTAGGTTACCAAGGGAAGCATCAATTATTGGAGCCTGGACTATTGAAACCTTCCAACAGCCCTTGGGCTTCCCCATTGCTTTTAATTAAGAAAAAGGATGGTTCCTACTAAGTGGTTATGGATTATTGCAGACTGAACACCATTACTCGACGATATTGTAATCCCTTACCTCAGATCAATAAATCCTTATGTTGTTGGCTGGATCAACTTATTTTTCGGCTATGGACCTAGCCAGTGGATACTGGCAAATTGAGCTATCCCCAGAAGACTGTGCAAAGTGTGCTCTGATATCGAGTGAAGGTATGTTTGAACCAACTCATATGCCCCAAGGATTAAGCAATGCCCCAGCAACTTTTCAAAGGCCATGGACAGTATGTTATGGGACCTAAAGCTTACTTGTGTTCTAGTATATCTTAATGATATTACTGTGTTTTCCAAAACATTTACCAAACATTTGGACCACCTAAAAGAAGCTTTCAGATAAATTAAGAGCTCTTCCCTTAAAACTTAAACCCTCCAAATGTTCATTCTTCAAAAATGAAATGGAATCTTTAGGACATCAGGTCTCAGCTAAAGAGATTTGACCCCTCTCAGACAAAATTCAAGCCATCCAATGAATGCCTCGTCCAACCTCTCTGCAGGATATTCAAGTCTTTCTAAGCATGGTTGGATGTTAACGGCATTTATACCCTAAATTTGCTGATATGGCTGAACCATTATCCTCCTGTTGCAAAAAGGAGTGCCCTTTTAGTGGGGTTCAGCTCAAGAACAGTCATTCAATACTCTGCAAACTGCCTTGACCAAGGCACCTGTTTAAATTCATCCTCAATTTGATTAGCCTTTCTTTTTACATACCAATGCAAGCAATGTCGCTATTGGGGCTATCTTATCACAGTGTGATGAAGAGAAGAATGATCATCCCATCACTTTCATTAGCAAAACTTTATCCAAAGCTGAACGGAATTACAGTGTCACTGAGCGCAAGTGTTTGGCCATAATTCTAGCAATCAAGCACTTCCGTCCTTTCTTATATGATAACCATTTCACTGTTATTACCGACCATTCTTCTTTAAGATTGTTGCAAAACATGTAGGATCCTGATGGGAGGTTGGCCCATTGGGCCTTAAGGTCGCAAAACAACGATTTTTCCATTGTTCATTGTTTAGGAGCTCAACATCAAAATGCTGATGGTCTATCATGTTTGCCTATTCTGACCTTGGAACCAGAAAAAGAAGAGCGCCTATATAATCTCATCGTATGACCTAAGCTGTGGGATTGAGAAACTGAAGAGGATTAAGCCTTTCTAAAGTCAATTACCAAAGATACCATGATTCAGGACGGAGCTTTGTATAAAAAAGTCAAATCCAAATGGTTGCCCTTTTTGCACCCAAACTCTAGGTTCCACACTGTGATGGAAGGCCATGAACAAGTCAGTCATAGCAGGTTAAAGAAGACTCAAAAATGTATGAAAAGTTGATACTTTTGGAACAACATGACTGAATTCATTCGAGAGACCCTTGACACATGTCTTATTTGTAAAAGCCATGGAACTACCAACCCTACTTATCAACATCAAGTTATTCTCCCAATTAAAGAATTTGAGGTGGTCAGCATTGATGTTGTAGGTCCTTTTCCTCGGGAATTGCATGGACATCAGTATATCATTATGGCTATTGACCATTTAACTAAATGGATTGAGGCCATTTCCATTGTCACCCCCTCAGCTAAGACTATAGCGCTATTCCTATACCAACATATCATTTCTCAACATGGGTGTCCCAGGGTCCTTATGTCAGATAATGGGACTAACTTCACCTCGCAATTTATAAATGAGTTATCTAAATTATTTAACACAGCTCAGCGATTTGTTGATCCATATAATCCATCTACAAACGGGGCCATTGAACGAGTCAATGGAGCCCTAGTCTCGATTCTAAGGAAGATGGCCTCCACTGACCCAACTCGGTGGATTTTTATTTGCCTAGTGCCTTATTTGCTTATCAGATAAGTTATAATCACATTATCAAGATGTCACCTTTTAAGTGCATATATGGGCGGGATCCTTCAGTCCCTTCTAGTGTTCAGGTAATACTTGAGGAAAGCATCCCAGAATAAACTGATTTAATTATGAGGAATATGGCCGATGAGATTATTTGTCTTCAAGCTCAAGCAATGAAATTGATTGAAGCAACCACTCAAAAGGAGACTCAAAGAAGCATTAACATAAACCTGCCTTACCTTAATACTAGATTGGGGATTACGTTATGTACTATCACTCTCATCCTGGTGGGAGAACTGAAAGTTGGGAATTATCTGGTCTGGTTCCTATCAAGTCATATTTTAAAAAGGACTAGAGTATCTGATTGTTCATATTGATACTGGTATAGTTAAAAATCGTATATATCCCAGGTTTTTAAGAATTTACCCTCCTCTATGATTGAATCTTGAGGGGGGAAGTGTCAGGCTCTCGCCAAATTCTCCTGTCTCCAAAAATTCTACTTTATTGATTCACCTGGCATCATTTGAGGGAGAGCGTAATATTTTAATCTATCAAGGTTAACAATTAATCTCATCCAAATCAATTGATTGTTAATTGATTGTGCAGAGAATAATTCGCTCTGATATATTGCAAGCTGTTTTTAAGCCTATAAATATCCCATTCTTTCAATAAAAAATTTAGGTCGAATTATAACCTGTATTTTTATTTAAATTTATCGCTTTTTGGAGAATCCACTCAGTATAACTTCGAGAGAAAGCCTGCCCCATTGAATTTGTAATTCAAAACTTCCAGAGAGTCACTCAAAACAATGATGTGAGGTGCATTGTAGGAGCGCCATCGCTCAATCCTGAAGCTGATAAGGATATTGATGGTAGGAAATAAAGCAATATCTAAAGCTTTTACAATGAGCCAAAACTCAGAAGAGAGACCTAATACAAAGGCCCCTTAACATTCAGGTTCAGGTAACCACCATGAGATGGAGCTTGCATGTACAAGAATTGGCTCAAGTAAGCAATGAGATGAAAGCAGCAGTCAGAAGATGCCTGACTGGAGGTTTTTGTTAAATCTAATGATACCCCAAATTCCCATATACTTTACAATATTTCATAATTTAAATATTGGATATCCCCTAGAAGTAAAATTTACCTTGATTTATACCTAATAAAACCTTTTTACAGAATCTTAAGTTGATCCTTTTTGTTTTAACTTGTGTTGTATCAAGTTAGGAATAACCAATATCCAGTCTGGGATTGACCAATGTGTAGTAATCGCTTGTAACCAGTCTGGGATTCACCTGTGTGAAGGAGGACACTTTATTAAGAATATATTGGTGATTATAACATCTAGGAAGAAATTTTAAAGATTCTCAGTGAGTCCTGAGAACCAATTTATGTCGAGAATGTCTAGGAGTTTCAAGAAGCTCACCATTTGCATGGACAAGTTAACCAAGCGATTGATGCACCAAGGGGTAGCATTTGAAAAGTATTTGCTTAGTGAAAGCGATTGTAATATTAGTGAAATTTGTTTGGTGCCTAATATGTGTGGAGTAGACCCCTGAGCAGCGAGTCAGCCTCTAAAGTTAAGAAAGCCAAGGTCAAAGCACTTACTTTGGTGCTCACTACAGGGGTGGCATTAACAGGCCCTAACGATGATCACAATAACTTTTGAGCAAATTGACAATGATGCGGATATAGAGTTGTATCACAGAGAAGGTGAGAATGATTCCTCTGAACTCCTGGTAATGGAGGAGGATAACATCTGTACTAGATTTCATATTATGAAATTGAAGCGCAAAATTTGTCTAACGACCTTGAGCGTATTAAGGAGACCGCTAGAAGAGCTAGAATTGCCTCACTATCTTTAGTAAGAGACCTTCATCAATTATTAAAATGGAACTTACACTTAAGAACTTAAAGGAGATACTTGTATTCCTCAAAAAAGAGAAGGTCGAAACAATCACTGCTCTGAATGAGTATGGAGAGAGCTTGGGGCATCACAATAAAATGCTGTTTGCGATGGATAAAAGTATAGAAGACCAGAAGGCACTGATACATACCATACTTGAGTCTACCTCTACTTGGCCTAAAACTCAAATAGAGGTACCTGTGTGGACCGCTTAAGGAATGCACTGCAATCAATAAGAACTTGTACTCAGTTGACTATGATGCACTCTGATCCTGTAGAAGAGGATCCTAACTTTAAACCATATTTCAAGAGAATTATACACCTTGCAATGAAACAATTGCAGGTTTTTTTCACACGTACAAAGATAGCATGGATTGCGCTAAAAATCGTCAGAAGGCTTGCCACATACAAGGCTGCATGTTCTTTGAGACTCAAAAATCCTCATCGTGAGCTTGAGACCTGTATTATCTTGGATCAAAGTCAAGATCTTCTTACTCTCCGAGTTCAGTATTAAACAGAATGTCCAGAATATGAAACAAGAGTTCCTGTTGATGAAGGTGGGCAAAAATGAGTCATTGCAAATTACGCTTCTTGTTTCTACCCTAAGTCCCAGAAGCTATGGATCACAGGGACTATGGATCTGCCTACCGGTAAAACCTCTTTATTAAGCTACCTGGAGATTTAACCTAATCTGATGATAATATGACTTTGTCAGCTAAGAGCGCAACGTCCATTAAAGCGCTTAAGGAGGCGCTGCTTGACGTATAAGGTATGCATAAATCTGAATTTAAGTCAATGGCACCTACACTACTTCCTTGATGAGACAATTTTGTCATTTATGTTGCCAACCAAAAGGGTGAAAACCTCAAGGAGAAGAGCAACAAAACACCTGAACGCTTGCCACATCTAGAATATAAGTGCCATAAGTGTCACCAACCTGAGCACTTCACTCGATCCTGTTTGTTAGCCACAGCCAAAAACAAGGAGCAACCCTTAAAGAGGTCACACTAAATACCATAAATTAATTGGACCTCAACACATAGTGAGAGGAAGAACATGAAGGTGAAGACTTGGTTAATGCGGGTTACCGTGTGTTGAGGGCATTTAGACAGTGGCTGTACCATTTAGGTTTTGAGTTCATGGTGCTGATGAATCTGTTTTGAGCGACACCTATTTGGACCAAGCATACAAGCCTACTTGAGTGATCAATTCAGTTGAAGAAAGAGAGAAGTTGGTTGCGTTTATCTTTAAGAATGTGACATTGGATGGTGAAGACAATAACCAGGCCAATAAGAGTGCTGTTACTTTAAACAATTTGAGGAATCTGCTATTGACGTCCTGGCCACTGAAAACCCTTCAGAAAAAGCGTAATGAAGGTGGAAGTTATCCAGTAGGTGCGCGTACTGGCAGTGCTGGTCACTGGGGCTCCATGAACATTATCTCATCCAAACTCATGAAGAAGTTCAAGTTATTCCTGACATTGACTACATTGTGAATTACCATACCACAGGACCTGAAAATACCTGGCCTTAGGAGCTTATTCCGCTTTGCCTTAATGGGGTTAGGAGCATGGTCCTGATGGCACCTGCAGTAGTATTGGTCAATGTCCACTACGATTTACTGATCAGGACACAGTTTCTTCTGGAGTTTGTGGCGAAGATCGGTTTTACACTAGCACGGGTTAGCATTCTGAGCTACCAACTCCCCCTAGTGTTCAAGGATGAAGACTTTAAACCTCAAAAACAGCGTAAATGCTTGGTCAAAACAAATCATTTGATATATTTTATTTATTACACCTTATCAGAGAATGATGTAACTCAAGTACCACCTACAATGAGCTCTGAATAAGGACTTCCCTTGAGTGCTAGTGAATCCATGAAAATTTGACCAGGGGACCAAAGAATAATGACCTTGTCAATCAATGTTAAGATTCCTCCTGACAAAATATTAGAAGTTCACAATCAAGTTGGAATCTGAGAGCAAGAGCACAGAGTTTTACCAGTATTCTAAGATACCAGCTACTCTGGAGAGCTAAATCTTGTTTTGGGGAACATTATTACCCAACCAATTTAAGTTAAAAATGGACAAGTTGTAGCACTGGCCCACCTGACCAGTTGCCAATATATTGAGTCCATGCATTCAGTAGGAAGTTTCAATGAGCTCAGGTTTGGGGATGTAACCCTAAGCAACAAATAGATTTAGACAAACTTTTAGACAAATTTAATGAAATCTTCAGCACCGACCCCCAATGACTATGGCCTGTGCAAAAAAGAGAATCAAAAGATGGACACAAGCTCAGCTATCCCCTTCAAGTCCAAAACTTACTTCCATTAAAAACAAAGGACGCTGTCATCACACAAAGGCTCATTAAGTTAGCTGGATCTGGGCTAATCCATCCCATAAAAGGCCCATAGGCATCTCCTTTGTTGCTGGTGCACATGAAGAATGGTACCCATATGGTTGCCATAGATTATTGCATCTTACAAAATATTATCAAGAAGGACTCATACTTACGGACATGTATTGATGACGCTTTGAAGCTCCTGGATGGCTAGAAAAACTTTTCTGGCCATGGACCTAGCCAGTTCTACTGCAAATGGAGCTCTTATTGAGGACCAGGAGAAATGCGCCTTAATAAGAAGCCAAGGGTTGTTTGAACCAACAATGATGCCGCAGGGGCTCTATAACGCCCCTTCAACCTTCAACGAGCGATGGATTGCATCTTTACCCACTTTACCTTGTTGAGTGTGTTAACATACCTTGACGACATCACAGTGTTCAGTCACACGTTATAAGAACATTTGCAGCACCTCTGGGGGTCTTCACATAGCTGTAGACATCCAACTTGAAACTAAAGAAAAGCAAGTGTAATTTTCTTTAGATACAGTTGGATCTTAGGCACAAGATTAGTACAGCCAGAATTAATCCTCAAGATGAAAAATTGAGCGCAATAGTGACAATGGAACCACCAAAGAGTTTGAGGGACGTTCAAGTTTTCTTTGTAATGGTGTGGTACTACTGGCTGTTTATCCCCCATTTTGTGGACTTAGAGGCGCCACTTATCTACCTTCTTACTGAAGAAATGAGGTTTGAATGGATCCTGGATCAGGAGCAGACATTTGCGGAGTTGGAGCATGATTGGTAAAAGCTCCAATCTTGGCATACATGGACATCAATAAGAACCTATATATATACCAATGCCAGTGATTTGGGACTTGATGAAATCTTAGCACAACTGGATGAAGAAAGGGTAGATCACATGATCTATTACTCCAAAATCATTCAGCAAGGCAGAAAAGAATTAGTTGGTTACTAAATGAGAATGCCTTTCAGTTATAAGAGTAGTCAAGCACTTTAGGCCTTATCAATATGGAGAACATTTCAAAGTAGTCACAGATCATAAGTTGCTCAACAAGTTAAAACCCATGAAGAATCCAGATGGACGCCTTGCTCGTTGGGCTGTCCTCCTCCAATAGTATGATTTTGAAAAGATACATTGAGCAGGAAATAAACACCTCAACGCAGATGGTTTCTCAAGACTTATGGTATTCCTTATGCAGGAACCAAAAAGTGATCGCCTATATGACTTAATTGGGCTACCTGAAGAGGCCTGGAAGGACAAAACTGTAGAGGTGAAGAGCATCCTGCGCAGATGTTCTTAAGACACCTGACGTGTCAATAGGAATACTCAAAAAAAGTTTAAGACAAATGGTATTATTCAAACGTCCCAGTGATTTCATGGAAATAGTGATAACGCTCACAAGCATGTGAGCCATTGACGATTCCAAGAGACATTGGCATACCTCAAGGAGAGGTTCTACTGGGAATGCATGTCTGACTAAGTACATCAATCCTTGGAGTTGTGTTTAATTTGCATCAGTTTTTCCCGCTTGAAAACTGATTTGAGTTTACGCCCATTCCCCCACTGCACCATTTAGCAATGTCTTTACTGGCGTTGTGGGGCCGTTGCCAACAGCATCCACCAGTGTCAAGTTTATCTTGATGGTGATCGACCACTTCAATAAGTGGCTCAAAGCATCTGCAGTTAAGACTTAAACCATGGATTTCACTGTCTGTTTCTTGTATAATCAGGTGATCACAAGACACGGATGCCCTCAAATCCTACTGTTGGACAATAAAAAACATTATCAGACGTGGTGAAGAACTGTTTGATTTAATAGAGTGAAGCAGTAGTTCACTACTCCTTACAATTTATCCTCCAAAGGAAGTGTTGAGAGTCTAAATGGGACCCTAGGAGGAATTAAAAGAAGATGGCCCTAAATTACAAGTCAAAGTGGGACCAGCTGTTACCATCAGCATTGTTAGCTTACCTGTTAAGGCATCATCAAGTGATTTTAATGTCCCCTTCAAAGCCCTGTATGGGCGGGAGGCTGCACAGCCTACCCTCCTGGTACTATCATAGCAGTGGATAGAAGAATCCTACCAACTGGGAGTTACCAACAGAAGTTGGCCGAAAATCTTATAACTTTACAGGTAGAATCTTCTAGCAACATTGAAGTGAGCCTCCATCCAAGCAAAAGAGAGAGCAAAAGAAAAACCATTTTACCTGAGTTTAGCATTAGAGACAAGATTTTATTCTATCGCATAAGAGGGACATAACCAGAGAAACTGTAGTCCATTTGGACTGACCTGCTACTGCACTAACCAAAAGAGGAGAGGAATAGTTTATCCGCAATAATGATACTAATGTTTTTATAAAGTGCACTCCTGGAACCTTTAATTATTCCCAGGTCTCATCTTGGAATGAGATGTGCCACAGATGAGGCCGTGAGTGGTGCTACTAGTCAGTACTTGACTAGTGGAACGAGTCAAAACAATCCTCAAACTGGTGGAGGTACAGGAGACCAGGCCATCATGGATGAGGAAATCAATGTCCTATTATATGTGAGGGCGAGTCAAATAATTTTCAGATAAATCATCATGACGTCATGAGCATAATTTTTAGCAAGGATAAAGTGACGTCATGTAAAATAATTTTTGCCCTGATGAGTTAGAAGATTCATTATATGTGGCTGAAAACGCTGACAAATATTAATATCAAAATTGACCCATCTTAGATTTTTAGGGATATAAAAAAATTATCATTCTGCCGGTGATAAAATGATGTGTGAACTGAATTATGCAAGCTGAGGTTTGAAGCAAATATTGCCAACCCCAGAAATCCCCAATTTTTGAGAGTTGCTTTAAACAACTATGTAAGATGCATCATAGGAGCGCCATCGCTTGTTCCTGAAGCCGAAAAGGGTATTGCTGAATTAGGCAATAAAGCAATATCTAAATCAAGTACAATATTCCAAAACCCAGAAGTGGGACCTAGTACAAAGACTCTGAACATCCAGGTTCAAGGTAACCACCATGAGATGGATCTTGCGCATACAAGTGTTGGCTCAAATGAGTGAAGAGATTAAAGCAGCAGTCAGAATATGTCTGGCTAGAGGTTCTGGAAAAATATCTTATTAATACCCTGTATTCCCAAATACTTTACAATATCCCATACACTTTATATTTGGTTTTCCCTTGAAGTATAGTATACTTTGATTTAAACCTTAATAAAAAACCTTTCTAAAGAATCTGAAGTTGATTATTTTTTTGCACTTGTGTTATATCAAGTTAGAACTCGTCAATAACCAGTCTAGAAATTGACCAATGTGTTGTAATCGCTTGTAAACTATCTGTTATTAACCTGTGTGGAGGAGGACACTATATTAAGAATACCTTGGTGCTGATAACGCCAAGTAAGAGGTTGGAAAGGTCCTGTTGAGTCCTGAGGGACAATTTATGAAAAGGATGTCTATGAATGTCAAGAAGTTCACCATGTGCACGGACAAGTTAATCAAGTGATCAATGCAATAAGGGGTAGCATTTGAGAGGTATTTTATTAGTGAGAGCTAATTTGATTTTAGCAAATGTAACTGGTGCCTATTCTGTGTGTAGTGGCCCCATGAGTAGTTGGTCAGCCTTAAAAGATAAGTGATGTGAGTTGGTATGCTGACTAATCTGATGACTTTATAGCAGACTTTCCATATCATTGATATTAATGAGTAGGCCAGCTCCCAAAGTTATTAGTAAACTTGTAGATCATGTTGGGTATTGACCAATTTGCAAAGTGGTCTAAGTTGTAGCCCTTTTGAAATGCACATTGGGGAATTATTGGATGAGCAGATATCCAAAACAGCAATTTAAATATTGCAAGGTTGGAAAAAACTTTAGGCATCAGATTAGATTGTAATTGGCTGACAAAAAAGTATATAATATATACCTCTGAAAAAATACCTCATTATGAGAAAGTTTAGTACTATCTAAAATGTCACAAGAGAATCAGGATTATGTAAATTATAGGAGAATACCATGTTTTAGGATGTAAGTAATTTTGGGGTGTAGAAGTGATGGTAAAGACCAGTTTAAGTTTGAGAGTATATCATAATATATCATTTGGGGCTGGATTGAAATCAATAATGGTCACACAGTTAATTGGTATTTATTTTCTACCATTAGAAAGCCAAAAGATGAATGGGATAATAGGTGGCATAAGGTTGTTGTTGGAGCGAAGATGATAGTAAAAAACAAATATAACCCCATTCTTTAGTATTAAGAATAAATTAATTTAGTTATGGCGTTAATATTAACTTAAAATAATAAGGCACTATCAAGGCGATTATTCTGAATTTATTCAGTTGTGTATTCAACATTATCAATGAAAATCGCTCAGTGTTTTTCAATCTAATATTATAAAATAAATTCAGGTCTTGAACCCAGGTAACTATAAATCATTATATTAATAAAAAAAATATTAGGTGATATTGAAAAAATGAGCTATTAATAAGCTCAAAGTCAAGGCCTTACCCATACAAGAAAACCCCCAACAGAGCCAACTCCAAGTCTCAACTGGGGTATCAATGATTTTACCAGAGTTGCAAGTCTTAGTAGGGTTCCAAACTACCAAAATTAGGTTGAGTGATTTTGGAAAAGGCATGGAGACTGATAAAGGCAATGTCTGATTGGAAGGCATTGGTTTGGTATATCTGAGGTAACCATTAAAATAACAAAAGGGAAGCATTTTGACTGCTTTGCCTAGTTGACGTTCAGGCAGAGGAAAGAGATCTTGATCATGGACTCACTTTAACTCAATATGGCAGTTGAGTGGTTTGCTTTCAGATTTAAATTGGAAAAGAAGGTTGCGGTGGTAAAAGGTAAATAAAATTATATCAAGAGGCATTGATTTGGCATTCTAAAGATTGGTGAGAGAAAAAGATTTTGGGCACAGCTTTGCTTGAATTTAGGTAGCAGTCAGGTAGTAACTTATTAACCCATCCAAATTTGGTTAAAGTATAATAAAAAATTTTCATCATCAGGAAACCCTAAAAAATTAGTAAAAAATATAAATAAAGCTTTTATTAATTAGATTTGGAAAAGGTGTGGGAATTGGTTCAATGGTTTTAATTTCAGCTTTGGAACAGCAAGGAGCTTTGGTGCTTGGAAATGAAGTGGGCGCAAAAACACTTGGTCTGGCGTTCCATCTTGACATTGTAACAGCATTGTGGAGCATCACAAGGTGTAGTTGCGCACACCTGTAACCACAAACTAAGGTGTAATAAAGATTCCATAACAGTGTCAGAAAATTGCTTTTCCGGCAACAGTGGGCTCCACTAATGTGCCAGTCTAAACAGTATGGAGACTGCTTGGCCCCTGATGTTTTGTTTTCATAGGCGTATCAAACCCCTACAAGTCCACGTCCAACATACCAACCCAACAGACCAACAACATCGCCTTAGCGCATTGGATCATCTTAAGAGTGCACCGTTGGTCCTTGGCCCCCTTCCTGGGTGGCCCCACCCCTTGCCCATTATCCCTCATGACCAATGACCAACCCCACTTGGGTGTGCCCTGGAAAGTCTATCCCCCATCCTGGGCGGCTATGACACTCCCACGCTGCACCACCCTCATGGCTGACGGCCATAAGCCCCTTGTCATTGGTGGATGGTTCACAGGTCCTTGTTAGGGGCTCCTTGTAGGAATGAGGTATGGGATCTGGCAGCATTGGCCACTCAAGGCGCATCACCCCGCACCTGCCTCAGGGATCCCCAGTCCCATCTTCCTTAATCTAGCAGACTAATTACTACCAACTAACAAAATTTGGGTGAAAGGTAGATCTTAATTAGGAGAGAATGATAACTATTTATACTTAGGCTACTGCATCTATTAAAAACCCATTGCCCATACAAGACAGAACCTCAATCATTCATCAGTTGCCTTCAGTACTAACTCCCTCCCAATATATTCAACCCAAACATCAGATATTATTTTAAACTATTCTCAGCATGATTCACTAGTCATCATATATAAACTTCAATTATAAGCATAATTGAGCATCTTCAGCATTAGTTGCTGGTACTCAGATTTGAGGCAGCAAAATCATCATTGTTTGTTCAATATTGGAAACCTCAGCTTTCCACCAGAAAATCCAACAATGGCCCAACAATTGGGAGTCAGCGTCAAACTAGGATTCCACCAAACTAAAACATTTAGTAATTTTTTGTTAACATCCTCCACATTAATTGCTGGTGTCAACCTTCAAATAACATTACAATCTGGAATTATCTTTATTCTTAAAAAGGGCCAGCCCACCTGAATGAGGAGATGTCATGTTTACATGACCTAGTAGAGGGCACAAACATCAAAGACAAGGCTGGGTGGCAGGAGGTCCAAAGGGTCAAGTTGCAGAACCTTCCTGACCTAAAGCACACCTTGGATCAACGCTGGGTACAGGCAAGGTAAGCCCAGGTTGGTAAAGGTAAGGTGCATAACTCCCAGTCCCTTGTTTCAGCTCTTGCATTAGTATGGATGAGGTATCGGTTGAACTATGATGGCATGATTTTATTAATCTGCGAATGAGGGTTTAAGACCCATTTAATTTACAAAATTTCCAACTTGGGTCATCCTTTACTCCAATTGATTACACAAGTTTGGACTATTTTTAAGTAAAGCACCCGTTGAATGGAAGTGTGCACATATTGGTGCACTTCAGCTTGGCACCACTCTCTCTGACAGAGGATTTCCCTGAGATTATTTAATAATGATCCTACAATACCAACCTTCCTCACTGTTATCTTTTCCATAATAAACACTTTCATTTGTTTACAGTTTTATTTTATGTTGACTTGGGTGTACCTGTGTGTAGACCTCGTTGGGTGAATACATCACAGCCAACTTTGAAGCTTTAAAATTGCTACAGCATCAGGTAACCACAAGGCTGCCCAGTTTCTCTCCAAGCCAGGGCACCCGTGCACACTAGCCCTGTTCAAAGCTTATTATTAATAGCACTTTGAGCCACAGACAAGTTTTACTATCAGTTTGATCCCCCCTTTGTGTACCGTGCTAACCGCCCATGCCCTATGTCACTGTAGCTCCAGCTCCCTCTGCTAAAATACCTTTATGTTCACGCTGATGGTGAAAACCTTGCATCAGTCCTGTGCTCCGTGCACCACACGCTGGGAACTGGAGAGTTATGGATACTCCCCTTACCGGAGCCCCAATTGGCAAATATAACATTAAATTAATATCAAACTAGGCTATTAGCTGGCAATCACCCAAAACTAATTAACAACCTTAATTTTGATATTATTGGGAGTAATCCATCCAGTTAATTTCTGACAAATGTTTAAAACATTTTCTAGATAGGGTGACATAATTCTCTCCATCCCCTCCTTTTATTTAATTAATGATATGGAGTTAAAAAAAGGAAGATTTGGGTGGTTGTCAAGTGTGGAGGTTCCTTCTAAAGCTGAATCTTACTATAATAATTAAATGAGGAGCATCATTTAAGAGAGACAAATGTGGTGCAGAGGCAATTGAGTCAGCTATTCCAATTTTGTTGAAATGGTGAGTATTTTTGGTGCAGAGAAAAAAATTAGGTCCAGAGGTATTTGCTTGGCTGTTCCAATTTTGTCATTGGAACAGAGGTGATAAGACTTGAGATAGAGAATTGAGTAAATTCGGAGGCTTCTGGTTTGGCTAACCTGATTTGATGTCAATAGGCTTTGGCTCAGGTTCAGAATTGACCCTAATTTTCCCCAGTAATAAAGTTTAATTTTTTGGCATGGCTTTGTTTTGATGAGCCCATACGCTCATCTTCAGGACCCTTTCATGATTCATCTCAGCTGCATGCTCAACTTTTAGCTAATTCATCTCAGTGCTTCTGGTAAGCAATCTCATATTTCTAGTCAGGATAAATTTTGGCAACCCTGCACAAATGTCTGGCATAAAAAAGTAAGGTTAATCAGGGTTCTGCGTTCAATAGCATACTTAAATTTTAACAAGTTCTCCTCCTATTTAGAACCTTATCAAGGATGACCTTTTATCTTTGGCTTGGTTTATAAGTTGTAGCTTGGATAACTTAAACTTTGAATAAAATAATTTGGATATCTGAACGTTGCCTCTTCATCACATAAAACGGGTCCTAGGGTTCAATATCATCCATCTGAGTGATATCTTTCCACGTTTCCTTTAGCTAAGTGACCTACTTCTTCATGTAACTTAATGCTTGATCCTTATAATAAAGTATGCCTTCTATAATCTCTTTACTTTAGAATTCTGGAAATTCTGCTCAATAACATCTTTTTTAACCCTTCAGGAATTTTTAACGGGATATGCAACGGGTTAAGTTGACTAATAACTTTGGAATTTAACAATGTCTACATTGACTTAAAGAATTTATTTGGAAAGTTATTCCTTACAGCCACTGCATTGAGTCCATTCCTGAGAAGGTACAGTATAAGCTCGGGGTCTGGAACTTAAGCAGAATTTGGTTGGGGGTTACTGGAAAGATATAACTTTTGTCCAAGGTTAAGTATGACCCTCTTGATTAACTTGGAAGTTCCCCTGTAGTGAGCACCATCTTTAGCATGTTCATGGAATAATTGCTGGAGGCGCAGATATCCAAATTGCAGGGCTTTGGAGAACGCAAGGTTGTATGTGACTCTAGAGGTTAGAATACATTATAGCTAGATGATAGATAAATTATATATAAACCTATCAAAAGTTAAATCATTATGAGAAAGGGTAACTATTTAAAGTATCAGGATAGAATCTGATTATATTTAGTGATAGTCAAATATCATTTTTAAGGGTGGAAGTAGATTTGGGAATGTAGAAGCGATGCACAGTTTAGGTTTAGAGTTATAGAGTGGATCAGGATTCATCATCCAGAGCTGGGCTGATATCAATAATGGTAACACGGTTAAGTGGTTTCCATAATCTGCCATCAGGTAATCAACGGATGGTATATCATAATAGGTGGCACAAGGGTGTTTTTAATGGGTGAAGATGATAGTTGATATTGAATATAACCATTTTCTTGAATATCAGAATGGTACTAAGCTAGTTGGGGCGTTTAACCTTACATCAGCTAGTGGAGAACTTTTGAGGTGAACTATCCTAGATTTATTGAGTTGTGAATTTGGCATCATCAATTTAAATCACTCGGTGACTTGCAATATAATAAAAAACTCAGGCTTTTGGCCCAAAATTATTACAATTTGGCAGATTAAATATAATTATTGAAGTTAAGGTTGATTAAGGTAACAACCCAAAGTTTAATCTAAGGTTAAAGCTTTACCCATACTCGGGCAAAGCCTGAAAAGCCCACGCTGATCAAAATGCCAAATCCCCTCGCCACCTTCCTACCCTATATTCAGCCCCATTATGGTTGCTTCAAGTCTTATTATGTTCCAATGTGAGAAACTTATATCAATAATCAAGGAGATCTTAGCCGCTACCATGGCCTATGTAGCATCTATTTTTAAGAACCCTACAACCCTTTAACATTTGAATTTGTTGAATAATCAAATGTATGCTGGTTCCAATTCTTTAAAAGTTGGCCTCCACTTACACAATGCGCTGGAACCAGTACCTGTGCAGGTGTATTGGTGGTATATGGAATCAGTTATCATTATATCCCAAGTTAATAACTTTTAAAACCTTTTTAAGGGTAAGAATCTAGGGTCCTTGATTTGCATGCTGAGGTCACCGGTGAATGTACTAAGGCTTAAAAAAGCCTTTAAAAGGTTGGCCTGAAAAACTATTAAGCTTCATTAAGAAGCCATAAAAATCTTGAAAAGGCTGCCACCAAAGGAAAGTCAGCTAATATTATTAGACCACCTTTGCAACCTTTGAAATCTTCAACCTAGTAATATTAAACCAACCACATTACCCCACATGGTGAAATATAGAGTTCATCTGGGAAGGCATATCCGTCATCACTTACAAATACGGTGAATATTTGGATCAATTCTACCATCGGGAACCTCTATCAATAGAGTATGCAGTCAATTTCTGGACTGGTACTCACCAATAATATTATTATAGGGGGTGGAGTTAGATATCCAGATATGCACCCTGCTAGGAAAAAAATATCAAGGAGATGGCCATTCAAAGGGATCTAATGATAATTTTACCTTAGGGGCCATAACATCATAAAGCCCTAACAGTTATCACCGTCCACTTATATTATACGCGTATGCCACTAATTTAATTTAGCTTCTCAACATCAAAGGTATCATCCTGTCCGATGAAAAATTATGCCGTGTGAAAACCTTTGATCGCAGTGATATGGCTGGATACCTTTGGAAGGTGTGATACGCTGATTAAATGGTATGATAATCTAAATAATCTGGTACTACCCAATGGATCATTAGCAGATATTATATGAATGGTAGTCCAACCTGCTGGACTTTAGCAATACTAGTTTGGTTACATCAAAATACCTTAATATTGTAAGATGGGCTAAGATACCGACAGGTCACTCCTCGATTACTTAAATTCATCTCTTTCCAAAATTAGATATGTAGTTATAAATAACATAAGGAAACTTTTTTCGATATAATTTAGTTACTCTAAATTTTAAATATAGGATCTCCTGTTCGATGATTCACATCACCTACCTTTATAAAGGATGAGAGCTATAATTGCCTGGTCCTCAGAGGTTGTCCTTTGGACCAAAATAAAATAAACATTTGTATGGGACTCAGCATATGTAAGTTTTTTTACTTTAAGGTTTTATGGGGATTGGCACTATTTGAGTATCCAAAAAAGCAGAACCCTAAGTTAATCAGTTTAGTTTTACCTAGCTGAATCTATGACGAATGATGAGCGGTGGGTTCTATCCAGCATCCCAGCTAAGTTACAGGGTGATAATATGTAAACGTTTTGATCATCTATGGATCCAATTTATTTGCAACCATTGGCTTAGATGAGGGAGTTGGTATATAAATCAACACGCTTACCAAACCAATTGCGGCATCAGTTTGGTTAACCACTTATAGGGTTGGTACCATTGGAAAGGTGCTTCCAATTAAGAAGCTCATATCGGTTGGTATGAGTGGGTCTAAACTTTAATTTTACCAATATTGAGGTTGCCGCTTATGCGCACATTGGCCGACGGTTGGAAGCTTTCTGGCGATGTTGTGTTCGATAAGGTATGGTGGGGGTATAATAGATTTATCTCACCTCGGAGAGCTAGATTCACCTCGAAGGGTCGAACTTTATCGGGTTTGGTTTCACCGGCTACTCGTGAATACCATCCAGTAACCTATTTTTATAGCCCCTGGCGGATGTTTTAATCATGGTCCTTTGATATAAATAACGGCCTTGAAGGTGGGTAGACGCTTTATACTTTGATTGGATGGGTCCATTATTTATAACATGTGGGTTGGGATTGCTTTGCTTAAAGAAACCCAGCCCTAAATTCGGTTGCAAGTTTGGCCTACTTATTTTTGGCGCTAGTTGGGATGTATAATCTGAGCTAGTAGGTTGATGTGATTTGAGGCAGGGTAATTTATGAATCTGATGTCGATCCAATCCCATCCAAGCTTTATGAAACCCTTATATTCGCTTAGGTTTGGATATGGGCCATCAGATTTACAAATTCCAATGTGATGGGGTAAGGGTTGATGTCAAGTTTAGGGTGACCATAATTAGTCACTGAGTAGCTAGGATGGTTTATAAATCCTATTAAGAAAACGAAGCCTTTGAATTGTCATTGTTGAGTGATGGATTTTCCAACCTTAAATAGATTAACGAAGCCACCGTAAAGCTTAATGCGTTCGCTCAATAAATTTTTGGCCAAACCTGAAATGGCTTTTAAATTCAACCGCTCAAACTGCGGTTACACTGTTGAGCTCAAACTAAAGTGCTAAGCATCTCAGGCGAGGCTCAATCCGAAAAGCGTGCAGCTAATTTTGATATTAATTAATGGTTATACATTGGTTCGGAAGTATTTTAATGACATTTGTTTCATTTAGACCTGATAATTTTTAATCCAAAACTAATAAAATAATGATATCCATCTATAAAAATACGTCTGATTTAGATTTAATTAACATAATCTCATTGTCACAATTTGCTTCATTTCTCCAGCTACTGAAACGCTTCCTTAAAAAGAAAATTGCTTAGGAATTGCGCATCGCTGAACCGGCGCACAGCCAAATTCCTAATCGGATCGCTTAAACTTGAAATTGGCCATTATTTGTAAATCCGGATCGGGGTATCGAATATCAAACGAATCTATAAAGCAATGTAGATTGACGAAATTTCGTAGGGTGTCCCTTATATCGCAAACTGGTATTTGATGGGGAATTTAGAACCGAATGGTATTAATAGATTGGAAAATTTGCATTGAAGCTGAATGGGATGCGCTTATCAAGGGATGGGTATGATAAATGAGCTTGGATATTGAAATGCATCCCAATAACTTCGCCGCAGTTGCCCAACATTGATTTCATTGTGAATCATGCTAATCACCAACCACTATTTAACAGGTTGAAGGGAATGGATGGATGGCCATGTCTAAAACTTTGATCGTTGCCGTTTCCATGATTTTCTCCTTTGGGGTTGCCAAGCCACTCGCGCCCACCGCTAGCGTCGACCCTCAAGGCTCTAGCCTGGCCAGGCGTTACTACGGGCTTCCCGTCATTTTTCACGATAAAGCCGTAAATGAAACGAGTAGCTCCCAGTTATCGGATGAAACGAATAGCTCCCAGTTATCGGGCACCGTACCCAGTTCAAACTTGGCCTATAAGGGTACTTCACCTGAAAAGGAAAATTACCTACCCCCAAATCAACTCCCGGCTTATGAACCCCATTCTACCTCCAAGCCTTCAAATATTAAGGATCCGCTCTCTTATAAAGGCCTTCACGATAAGGGTACCAATGATCCATCAGCTAAAGCTCCCTCATCCAACTCACATGACTCAGGATATGACTCGATCTCTAATACCCAAAGCTCTAAACCCAAAGCGCCCCAAGCATCCTACAAGACCACTTCCCCTTTTTCCTTACTCAAGTCAAACTTCATGCCCTTTTAATCCATCCCGTATGAAATCATCTATATCTGACGCTTATCACTAAATTCCATATCTCATTTTGGATAGATTTCCCAAAATTGGCCCCTCATCGCTGCAACCCTTACCTATAAACTTTAATTCGCAATACTTTCATAAATTAGACGCCGGGAACCATTTGAGTGGAGCCTAGATTATTTGGTGAACCAAGGTGGGATCTGTTACATTTTACTAAAGAGATCAATTAAGTGATTAGCTATTTCATGATTTCAATGTAGTACTTGTTAAAAAATTTATTGCCAACTTAGTTTATTGATTAATTTATAGGATCCATAACTTGTTTAATAAAAGGATTTTTAAGTTGGAGGGATCACTCAATTCACCTCGCGTAATTTATAGGTACCGTCGGTACTCCAAGCTTAAATTGGTACTAAACAATGATTTCTTTGAGTTTTATCCCTGTCGCAGTGCCGCCATAGATTTTATAAAGTGAATTGTCCAATAGTTTCCTAATAGTTTACTCTATCGGTTAAAATTAGCCGCCCGTTTAAAATTTAAAGCTCGGGTGCAACAAGCGAGATGGTATCGGCACCAACTGATTAAAGTGTGCAAGTTTAATCTATAATATAAAATAATATCAATCAAGGTTGCTATTAAACCACAAAATCTAGCAATTTGGCATACATTCAGCTAAAAATTTGTAGCGCAGCTAAGAACCCGTTAATTTTTAGGATTTTTAATATGTGAAAGAGCAGTTTAAATTTTAACTTAATAAACCTTTATTAAAAAATAATTCTAATTTAAATTTGTTTTCAAAAGGTGTTCTAGAAAGGCCAAGCAACCTACATTCATGAAAGCTGGTATGTATGTGCATCTTGGGTGTAGGGACATCATATACGTAAGGGATCTTTTAGGTTCAATTTTAGCAACAAAAATTGGAAACATATATAAATTATATAATTTACCTAAAAATTATTTATCATATAATAAACTACCTATATATGCAAAATTTAGTATATATGCGCCTCTTGGATGTTAGATTCTCAAGTAGGTAAGGGGTTTGAAATTTTGATTTGCAGCTACAAAAATTAAAAAAAGTACCTTTGAAACTCTATCTATATATAAATGCCAATTTTATACAAAGTATCTTAATCATAGGAGCCAGAAATTTTGAAAATTGGCATGAGATTTTGGTTCAAAGTTTGTAGCTAACTAAAAAACTGTTCATCACTGTAAGACAATTAGACATTCAACCAAGTAAGAAGAGTGTTCCGGTGATGAATCGTTTAACCATTATAAAATTCCCAGTTTGATTCTTGGTGGAATCATTTAAGTAGGATTAATACTTCTACTCCTAATCTCTGTAATGGGTGGGTTCACACCAGTACATGAGGAAGGAGTTAGGAAGCATGAGCCATATCACTGACCAATGACTGACAACATGGCATAAATCCACCCCTGAACCTGTGCACCATTCCTGGATGTTGTGATGTATTCCTGGGCTATGGTTCCAGTGATGCTGTATGCCAGCAGCAGCGTCTGACTCCATGATAGTGCTGAGAATGAAGCCAACGCCTGAGCCAGCTCACTCACTGAGACCATCTTCCAGTTCAGTTTTTTAATGATTTTTATGTAAACTTTTTTAAAATAATTTAAAATCTAGCAGAGGTTTTATTAATTTTATAGTAATTTTTCTTATAAATAAAAACTAAAATATCAGTTACCTTTTTACCTTTTTATATCATCACAAAACCCACTTAACTAGGCTCCTTTACCCCAGGCTTTTGAATGGTGACCAGATCATCCTACGCAAAAGCTCCATATCCAAGTGAATCATGAAGCAGAGAATTTGGGATGCCAGATGTACATTACACTGGATCAGCTCTCATCACCAAATTTCTGAATTCTTACCCACAACCCCGTTCTCAATATATTCCTCCTCCAGCACAAAATTCTCAGACTTGACCTTCAGATTGTGGCAGAATCTGAGATTCATCCACTAGGTCAATGTACTGACCAGGATGTGCCTGATCCATCACATCACCCCCCTGTGAAGCCAAGAATTCCTAAATCTTCTCTTGGCAGCGTGCATATTCCTCTAGCATCTTCCAGGCCACTTCCTCCACCAGATAGCCCCTCCACTATACCAAAAATTGCCACCTGCCTCTCACTCATTGTAAGTTTTGGGGACCAACCCTTGCAGATGGATAGGGTTCAGCACCCCTTCCGGATGAAGAGGGGCCCCAAGGCTCCAATGGACCCTCTGTCACAGCTGGGCGACTTCATCCATGTGATAGATGAGCACTTAGTAACAGCTTTTCTACCCAAAGCCATCCCTTTCCCACCCCTTCCCCCTCTTCAATCCTGGTAATATTGATAGAAGGGATCTGCAGGGAGTGGCTCACTTCAGGGGGCATGGAGAGGGCCCTGAGGCCACCCACTCCCCAGGCAAGCCATGGCCAAAAATCGAGAAAATGGAAATTCCCAACGTTGGAGCCCGGCTGGTAATTTCTGGACTGGGGGAGCCAGTCCAGGCTGGCCTGCTTCAGAATCCATATTAGAACACAGCTCAGATTGCAAACATGGTTCTGAACAGATTGGATTGTTGGGCCCAACACTCCAAAATGGATCCAGGAAGTTTGGATCATATGAGCCGCCCAATCATGGAATTGGCCTGAATCACAACAAACCCAATCCATGGACCCCTGCCTTCTGAGACAAATCTGGACCACCCCAGCTGTGCGAACAAGCTGATTTGAGTCATCAGGATCCATATTGGCAGTATCGAATTGGCTTGGCCCCAAAAATTTGGGAGAATTTACAATATTTTTAAGCTTTTTCCTGAATCAGGAGCCACCTTCTACCCCCCTCTGAGCCAGCCAACCAATTCCTTCCCCATTCCCCAAATGCCTAATCTCTTGATACTTCACCATGCCTATCGCCCAGTTTAAAAGGCAACTGACCTCACCAAGGGCAGCTGTCAGTTCATCCTTTTTGCCTTTTGTCAAAATAAATCTGATAAATCCACCTAGTTTGCCGCAAACTTCATCTACTTTTAAAACAATTATACATGATTCCATCAATTGATCTGACAAAGCGCTCTGTCACCCAAATCGTCTTTCTGATGTTTGCTGACTGGATTATCTGGTCACTTGATCCCACCATGCAGCAGCAGATTGCAAATGCAATAATCCATTTCATCCTGATGGTGAACCCACTTCTCCCTTTGTTCCCACGCGTCCAGTAAATGGAGGACCTTCTGTTTGTTAGGATGTCAAGTCCTCTGACACTGCTCTCCAGTTGGAGCATCCCCAAGGCGTCCCTGGCTCGCCACGCATGGGTTCAGCTTCCATAGATGCCCCTGCCGCTGTGGGTACAGCTCACCAGCGGGACCTAGAGCATCCCCTCCAGAGGAAACTCAGTCTCAGCCCCTCTCATAGGGTTTACCATACTTCTACCCATATTTCCAATAACGCGGCAGTCTCTGTGCCACCTCCCACTGGCACGCAAGCCTCCCTATCAGAGATCTGAAGGCCAGCAACCGCGAACCCTGGAGGGATCGTCATCCCCCCTGCCTCTCCTGCCATTGGAGGTTGACCTGCAAGGATCGCGGTTGCCCCCAACGCAACCATCTGGTTTGCCTTGAGGCCTTTGGTACGTTACTGAACGTTTGCTTCCCTCACTTTTTCCATAGATCCCCACTTTTATTAGTCGCCCAGACCACTATGCCTCTGGCATTCTGGGGCCTACACTGGGTGCTCGCGCACCCTGACTGGGAGCCCATTCTAATTCTTCTTAGCCATATCCATGACATAATGAATGGACCACTAATCTCAGCCTTATCCACCCTCCTCGCTGGGATGAGTGATGCACTGGCCTATGCCCTCACTCTGAGCGTGCTTTCCCTTTGTGACCTGGCCTTCTATGGCTGGGCGGTGGCCTCGTTCATCCAGCCTGCTTCCAGGCTCAGCTGAACTGGTCCCCGCCCCTCCAAGCACCAATGGAGAGTGCTACCCCTTTAGTGAACGCAACAGGGTTGGTGGTTCCCCCTATCCCCTCTGATGAGGTGGCCAATAAAATCTTGGGTGTCCTAGCAGAGATCCAGGTGCGCCTCACTGCTGATGGGGGGAAGTCCCCGCTTCCCTCTGGTGCACAGCAGAGTGTGGCCCTCCTCAAAGCCCTGGATGGGGATGCCCACCTTTGGGTCAGGGGAATGCTCTGCTCTGCTGCCAAGCCGGGAACCCCACCCCTTTGTTGGCGTTGGTCACCTCAGTGGTCCAGGCCCTTGAGTCAAGACCAGCACGCCTCCTCCGCTTGTTTACTTTGGGACAGGCAGCCACGGACCTGGCCTTTCTGATCAAAGCTTTTGTGGTCCTGGCTCCAATGGTTACCATCCCTGTTGAAATTGCAGTCTCCGCATTCTGTGCAGCCCAGGACCTCACCGTGGCAGCCCATTCCACTTGGGATCCTCTCTCTGGATCTTTAGAGGTCACATTTTCTGTGGCCGTGCAATTGAGGACAGGCCCTAGCACAACCCCGCATGTCATGTTGCCACCCCCAAGGCACCCCGTAACGCACCTCCCCCTGCCAGTGGGCGTGGCCAAGGGAAGAATCACCCTGGTTTAGCTTCCTTTTGCTCCCCCTCGGTGGCCACCTTGGTTAACTCCCCCAGGGGAATCCTTGCTTATGGTAATACTGGCCCCCAGCCCAGATCAGGAGGCTGGATCGTTGGGCCCCAAGTGTTTGGAGTCTGCTCAGCGTGATGAGATTGTTCCCCAGTATTCAGAGTCTGCGCAGTGTGATGTGATCATCCATCAGGTTGAACCCACCTCACCACCTGAAGGGAGTGGAGTGGGTGTGCATATTAACTTTCATCTACCCATGTGGGACAAGGAAGTGGTAGAGACCCCAGATCAGCTGCACCCCACCCCCATGGTTCCAGGTCAGTCTCTCCTGATGTTGGGCTATGGCCCCTCCTCGGGTGCCCTTTTGCTAGTTCACCCCAATAAAGAAGATCAAGCATATTTATTGTTTCCCATTTCATTTCCCTCGGAGTCAGGGGTAATCACAGTGCAAGCCCTGCTTGACACTGGAGCGGCGGGTAACTTCATTGACCTTGGCGTGGCACAGTCCTTGGACCTGACAATGGAGGAAGCTTCATCCATCCTGGGCGCCTCATCTGAGTCTATGATGTCCCACCGCATCCAACGTCCATTACACTTCTTAATTCATGACTTTGGATTCTCCAACCATTTCTCAGTGGTACAGGACTTGCTCTACCCTGTAATTTTGGGGGTGGGCTGGTGGCGCCGCCAACAAGTTCATATCAATCTTGTGACCAACTCCTTATTGTTCAGAAACCTCAAGTTGAGTGGCTAGATTCCCTTGCTAAAGATCCTTCCCCAGGGCACATCCCTTCGTTCCATCGCCCCACCAGATCCCACCCCAGCTGACCTCCCTCCAGACTTTCCCTCCTGCCTAGCCCCATATAAGGCGTTTTTCAACATGTCCCTGGCATCCAAGCTCCCGTCACACTCTGAGTATGACTTGACGTTCCAGCTGACAGTCGACCTAGTCAAGATCAACTGCCCTATCTACCCTTATACCGAGGAAGAAGATAGGGCTCTCAGCAGTTGGTTGGACGACATGCTTGAGAAGGGGTGTCTCATCAAGAAGTCTTCTCTGATCGCATCCCTCATAGTTTTTGCCAGGAAAGCAGATGAGTTTGCACCTCTGCGTTGACTATGGACATCTCAACAACATCACCATCCAGGACCCATACCCCTTTCCCTTAGAGCAGAGCATAGCACAGGCTATTGCCAAATCTCGCATCTTCTTGAAGTTGGACCTGGTGAACGCCTTCAATCAAGTGAGGGTGGTGAGGGGACAGGAGTGGCTCACAGCTATCTGCACTCGCCTGGGCTTTTCCAGTTCAGGGTGATGCCATTTGGCTTGAAGAATGCGCCAGCCACCTTCCAGCGCCTCATTGACGATGTGTTGGGTGACTTGCATTTTTCTTGTGTGGTGGCCTATATTAGTGACATCTTGGTCCATTCCCCCACCCCCAAACAACATGTCAGAGACCTCGAAGCATTAGTGGCAGCCCTCCACAAGGAAGGGCTATTCGTTAAGCCCTCCAAGTGCGATTTTTCAGGGATGAGTTTACCTTCCTAGGGGATCTTGTACTGAAGGATGGGTGTCTGTCCCCCTGCAAGCTGGAGGCCATTCAGTCTTGGCCTACCCCAACCACTCAGAAACAGCTTTTCAGCTTTCTCAGCACTGTCACCTTTTTAAGGAAATTTTCCCCCGCTCTTGTGCAACTGGCGCACCCTTGCACCCCCTAACAAAAAAGAACGCCCCCTTCAAATGGTCCCCCAAGTGCCAGCAGGCCTTCGAGGATATCAAGGAGGTGTTTGTCACAGCCCCTGTCCTGCGGCATGATGATATGTCCCAGCCCTTCATAGTAGCCTGCGATGCCTCGTCAGTGGCAGTGGGCGCTGTGCTGTTGCAGGACCATGAGGGAGTTGAGCAACTGGTGGCCTATTACTCCTGGAAATTTATCACAACCAAGCAAGTGTGGCCAATATATGATAAGGAGCTTGCGGTGGTGGCGTGGTCACTCACCCACTGGTGATATCTCCTGCAGGGCGCCCTGCACGAGATTACCGTTCAGATGGACCATAAGACCCTGCTCTACTACCGCAAACCTCAGAAGCTAGGCCACTGGCAGACCCGCACGTATCAAGACCTCTGTGAGTTCCATTTTAAGTATGAATTCATCAAGGGCCCAATGAACGTCTTGCCAGACATGCTCAGCCACAACCCCTCCCTGTTCCCCAACGGGAAGGAGGACCCATTGGACCTTATGATGGTAGTTCCCCCTCCCAAATCCTTTTATTGGCTCCCACTGCTGTATCTTTTGCTGATGTAGACCCTGCCACTCTGATCCTTCCACGGGTCCTTGCTTCCCAAACCTGCTGCCTTGAAGGAATCGAGATTCTGGCATTCTTGGAGTCCATGCGCTACAAGAGAACCCCATATACCTTGCAGGATGGAACAATCTGGTTCCATGATCAGGTTCGGGTTCCTCCTTCCCTACGCAGCTGAGTCAATGAGGAACACCACGTCCCCCAGACCATTGGTCAACCCAGTTTCAAAAAATGTGCAGATCTTGAAAAGAGAACCTATAATTGGCCTGGGTCCTCAAAGGACATTCCCAATTGGATTTCTCATTGTGTCACCTGAACCCTGGTAAAGCAGATCGCTCCAAAAAGAAGGGACTGTTACACCCGTTGCAGCAGGCTGAGGGGTCATAGACCTCAGTCTCAGTGGATTTCATCGTGGAGCTCCCTCACTCCTGTGGTTCTGAAGCAATAATGGTAGTCATGGAACGGTTTACCAAGTTGGAACTCTTCATCCCCTGCCTCTCTTCTTTTTACTGCGGTGGAGACTGCAAATTTATCTGCTGACCATGTCTTTGCCATGTTTGGTCTCCCCAAGGAGATAGTGAGTGACAGAGGACCCCAGTTCACGGCCCAGTTTTGGGAGGAGTTTTTGACCCTCCTTTGCATCAAGCCCTGTCCATCCGCTGCCTATTACCCCCAGTCCGATGGGAAGACTGAGCGGGTGAACCAGGTACTGGAGCATTACTTGCGCTGTTATGTGATGGCCTCATAAGACACCTGGGCCAAGGACCTACCACTAGCAAAGTTTGCGTACAACAACTCCCTCCACTCCTCAACCAACTTCTCTCCCTTTGAAGTCACTCTGGGGTATAACCCCTCTTTCCAGATTGGTCCCTGCCTCTCCTTGAAAACCTGGCCACTAAAGGACATGTAAGCTCTCTTTGTGAGATGCACAACCTAGTCTGAAAACACTTGACAAAGTCCATCAAGGACTTCAAGAAGTTCGCTGATCAGAAGTGTCTTCCAGGCCATGAGATCATGGTTGGTTCCCTTGTCATGTTGGATACCTGCAACCTCTCCATGAAGGCCCCCACCCTCAAGCTCTCAGCCAAGTGCTCAGTACCCTTCGAGGTTAAGAAGGCTTTAGGCAATGGTGCCTACTGCCTGAGGCTGCCCGCTCATTGGAAGCAGCAAAATGTCTTTCATACCTCCCTTCTAACCCCCTTTAAGGGGAAAAGGCCAAAATACCCTGAGCCAATCGTCATCAGGGAATCCCAGGAAGCGGAGGTGGAGGCCATTGTAGCTTCCTAAAGGTCCCGCCGATCCATTCAGTACTTGGTCGCCTGGAAAGGTTACCCCTAATATGAGAACAGCTGGGTGAACGTGCACAATTGTAAAAACTGCAAGGACCTAATAGTGGAATTCCAGGCCTCCCATCCAACAGCACCCACCCTCCCCAGAAGATCGTGGACATTCTGGCCATAAAGTTACCGGAGTGCCGCAAGAACTATGCCTTGGTTTATGCTCCCAGGGGTGGGTCCTCCCTGTCAAAAAAGGGAAGGGTAGTGTAAGTCTTGGGGACCGTCCCTTGCAGCTGGATAGGGTTCAGCACCCCTTCCAGATGAAGAGGGGGCCCCAAGGCTCCAGTGGACCCTCTGTCACAGCTGGGCGACCTCGCCTATGTGATAGATGAGCGCTCAGTGACAGCTTTCCTACCCAAAGCTTTCCCACTCCCACCCCTTCCCCCTCTTCAATCCTGGCAATATTGATAGAAGGGTCTGCAGGGAGATGGCTCACTTCAGGGGGCATGGAGAGGGCACTGAGGCCACCCACTCCCCAGGCAAGCCATGGCCAAAAATTGGGAAAATGGCAATTCCCAACATCAGAGCCCAGATGGTAATTTCTGGAATGGGGGAGCCAGTCTGGAATGGCCTGCTTCAGAAGCCAGATTGGAACACAGCTCGGATTGCAAACCTGGTTATGAACAGCTCAGATCATCGGGCCCAATGCTTTAAATGGATCCAGGAAGTTAGGATCATATGAGCTGCCCAATCGTGGGATCAGCCCAAATCGCAACAAACCTGATCCATGGACCCCTGCCTTCCAAGACAAATCTGGACCACCCCAGCCATGCGAACAAGCTGATTCAATTCATCATGATTTGGATCAGTAGCACGGATTTGTCTTGGCCCCAAGAATTTGGGAAAAGTTGCAAAATTTTTAAGCTTTTTCCTGAATCAGGAGCCGCCTTCTACCCCCCTCCAAGCCAGCCAACCGAATCCATTCCCCATTCCCTGAATACACAATCCCTTAGAACTTCCCCATGCCTATCACCCAGTTTAAAAGGCAACTGGCCCCACCAAGGGCAACTGTTAGTTCTTTCTTTTTGCCTTTGTCAAAATAAATCCGATAAATCCACTTAGTATTCCGCGGACTCCGTCTGCTTTTAAAGCAAGTTATACAAAATTCTGTCACTCATCTGACCAAGCGCGCCATCACCTAAATCCTCTTTCTGATGTTTGCCAACTGGATTATCTGGTCACTCGATCCCACCATATGGCAGAAGATTGTAAACGCAATAATCCATCCTGCCCCCAATGGCAAACCTGTTGCTCCGTTCATTCCCACGCATCTGTTAAATGGAGGCCCTTCCTTTTGTTTGGGCGCTGAGTCCACTGACACTGCTCTCCAGTTGTAGCAGCCCCAAAGCGTCCCTGGCTCGCCACGCATGGGTTCAGCTTCCATCGCCGCCCCTGCCGCTGTGGGTCCAGCTCACAAGCGGGACCTAGAGCATCCCCTCCAGGGGAAACTCAGTCTCAGCCCGTCACATGGGGTTTACCATACTTCTACCCATATTTCCAATAACGTGGCGGCCTCTGTGCCACTTCCCACTGGCACGCAAGCCTCCCTATCAGAAATCTGAAGGCCAGCAACCGCGAACCCTGGAGGAGTCGTCATCCCCCCTGCCTCCCCCACCCTTGGGGGTTGACCTGCAAGACTCGCGGTTGCCCCCAACGCAACCATCTAGTTTGCCTTAGGGGCCTTTGGTACGTTACTGAACGTTTGCTTCCCTCACTTTTTTCATAGATCCCCAGTTTTATTAAACACCTGGACCGCTATGCCTCTGGCATTCTAGGGCTCAACTGGGTGCTCGCGCACCCTGACTGGGAGCCTAGTCTAGTTCTTCAAAGCTGTATCCATGACACCCATTGTGCATTCAGTATACGCTCAACTTAATATCCCTGGTTATGCTCCTCCTGCTGGCTCAACGGTCCAGGCTACTTCAGTCTTCCCATCAGAACTCTCAAAGTTGTGTGGCATGGGTGACCAGATGGGCCGTTTACCCTTCTGTGAGGTCCAGTTTGAATGCAATATTATTGATAATGTGAATCAGTTTATATGAACCCAAAAATTTTGATCTAAGCTTCCAGCTTCTCACTGATACATTGTAATTTTTGCTGCCACTAACACCCAATCCTCCAGAGTAAACAATAGGTTTAGCGCTCTTCGTTTGTCCACATATTTCTGCCACATTGTGGTGCACTCCAGGTTTCCTTGATACATCTCCCAATGTCCTTCATTCTGTGGGATAATTCGTCACTCACTGAAATATCAGCCACTTGACACCCCATCCAATGTCTGATTTGATCCATGGTTTGTGAAAAATGGGGACATACCCATTGACAACTGACAGTGGTTGTTATAAGCAAACTGGGCCAACCAGACACAAGTGAACCAGTCGTCCTGCCAGTCTGAAACGTACTACTAAAGATATTGTTCAAGTACCTGGTTTACCATCTCCATCTGTCCATCAGATTGGGGATGTACGCTGAATCCCTGCATGGGCAAGTCATCAACTTTTCAAGAAGATTTGACCAAAACTTTGATATAAATTGGGGTCCCCAATCCAGAATGATTTATGCCATAAGGCCATGCCAGGTGAATATTTTGTTAATGGTAATCTTTGCGGCATCCTTGGCTGCAAAATTTGAGGTGCTTGGGAAAGAACAGCATATTTAGTCATCTGGTCAATAATGGTCATTATCACATCTTTCCCTTGGACCTTGGTAAGTTTGCTTGGGTAAATCTAACTCACCCATTGGGTCATCAGGTTGATTGGCCAGTAATCCCATGATAGAATCCACACTAATTAAATCCCAAAGCTGAGCTGGCATTTAAAGTGGGATAACTTTTCAGCAGGCGAACTTCCTCACAGGTTTTAACTGTTCTTAAACCAACATTCTGCAACATAATTCATAATATCCTTCCAAATTAAGGCCCACAAATAGTTCTGTCACACCGATTTGACCATCTTTTCAACTCCCAGATGCCCCACTGATGGGTGGTCATGTGTCATTTGCAGTAATACCTTTGTAATGACAGATTTGGAACCCACACTCGTGAATCATGGTACAGAAACCTGGTTTTCTTCCCATACATCTGATGGTGACCGAGCTGCTGGCCATCCACTGTCACAGCCCACAACTGACAACTGAATGCTGTCTACCTCTGCTTCTGCCAGATTTCCTCCCCCAGCTCGATCTCCTCACTTACCATCATCGCAGATTGGTCTGACTGGAACATGTTGGTCATGTTGAACCTCTCCAACTCAGTCTTATCATATGCCAGCCCCATGTCATGACTCAGCCAATCTGCCAAGTTGTTGACCACCCCCCAGTAAATTCTATACCAAAAATTTTATATTGAGCCAGCTCAACATGTTTTTGGGCTTGGCGCTGTTCATCTTCCTGGGACCACGGTTATACAACAACATTTAATAGTCCATCTGGATTACAAAAGGGTGCTGTTCATACAGCAGATGGTGCTGCCATTCCTGAAAAGCTGAAGCTACTACCAGTGATTAATTGTCATATATTAGATAATTGTTTTCGCTGAGATCATCTTCTGGATAACATAGCACACCAGGTGTTCCAGCCCATCCTCCCCATTATGTGGCAATACCGTCCCCATGGTAAAATTTGAGTCATCCATATTGACCATGAAAGGTTTATTAGTGTCGGATGAGCTAAGGCAGGTGCCAAAAAAGCTTCTCCTTCAGCTGATTGAATGTCCGTTTCTCCTCAGCCCCCCACATGAACGGCACATCCTGCATCAACCACATAAGCGGGAGGGCCATCTGTGAAAATTTTACAAACAAATTGAGGAAATTTACAATCCCCATAACTCCTTATGCCCATTTAATCGTTGGGTCTTTTCATGAATGCACTGCCTGTAACTTGTCCAGCATACCCTGAGCCCCTTTATAAACATGACTTTTCCCAATAACGTTGCCAATTTTTTGTTGAACAACACTTTGAGGGCTTCAACTGCAATCCTGCCTCAGCAAGTGCTTCCATAACGTCCCTCACATCACGTACATGCTCCTCCCAAGAATGGGAAAATACAAGAATGTCATCCATATATGCGGTACAACACCAGCTGATCATACTACTCAGCACCCAGTCAATCATGCATTGAAAAACTGCCAGGGCATTATGCAGCCCAAATGGCATTACCCGGTAATGGAACATGCCTAGGTGGCATTCAATTCTGTATTTTTCTGATGCTTTGGTCTCACAGGTACTTGATTAAAGATTTCTGTCAGATCAAGCTTAGTGAAAATGTTACACCCCATGACCATCGGGAAAAAGTCCTTTATTAATGGCATGGGGAAAGGGTCCAGCTCTAAAACTGCGTTAAGCTGCAGAAGTCCACACATGGCCATAATGTATTTGTGCCTTGGGCACCAGTAACAATGGGGACACCACGGTGGATTTTGGTGGTTCAATCAACCCCTCAATAAGCATCAAACTTACATGCTCCAAAGGTGCCTTCCCCTGTTTAACAGTGGATAAACTAGCATCCGCGGGTAATTTTGGACACCTCCTTGAATCAAATGAAAATGGGAATGGGCCCGTGAGAGAAAATGGCGAATCTTTTTTAGTTCAGATATTCTGCAATCTCATAGTATCCCGCCAGCAGCTCCTCTGGCTGCATGGCACCAAGTCTTTTATACTCATCCAACTTGTGCTCTCCCACTATCAATTTCCACCTCATCAGTGGCCTCATCCACATACATAGGGTAGTGGTATGGAAAGGCAAACTAATCTGAAATCAAAATCAATGACACCATTGCATCCCCAACACCACCAGATATGCCAAATTTTTTCTTGCACAGAACTTCTCCAAGAACCTCAATGTACCCTGATGTACCTTTATCAAGGGGCTCTCTCGCCATGAGGGAGCTCACCATGACGCATCAGCAGACAATACCTCTGGTCCCTCCTGAATCTGAACCCTCAGTCACTTGTCCAATGCAAGCTCAATGTAATTTTCTTCTGCCCCAGTATCCTTCATTTCCTTCTCCCCTTCCATTCCGCCATCCATATACAACACCACTGGGATAAATAAATGTGGATAAAGTGAAGAAGGCGATTATTTCTGAATGAATATTTAAATTGCAAACTTGCAGATGATGTATACTTGGGCATGTTTCCCTTTCCATGCCCATGGCCCACTGGTTTATTTGCCTCCTCCTCATTCCTTTTGCGCACTTCCTCTTGTACATTTATGAGATTCTTAGATCTGGATGTTAACCCCCTGACTAGAATGACCACTCACTGGGGACTGTCCTTTCCTTGAAACATTGAGCTCCTGCTATCTCAAAGACCAGCGCCAATTGCTTCTCAACCTGCATGGTTAACATTACCTCTTCTGCCAGCATGCCCTGTACCCTTGCTGCCGTCATAGCAACCAGAAAATCTGCCCGCAACCCCTGACATAACATACTTGAAGATTGGGAATCTGCTACATGGGCTGCCACTGCCAACAAGTGGAAAATCCATGCATATTCTTTCACCAAACTACGCCCCTAGCTGACTGACAGGAGCGCTGACAATGCTTCATCCTTTGCCTCATCTGGGCAGCTTCACGATTATCATTTCTACACACTATCTATTGAATTTGGAAGGTGTCCCTGTTCCTTTACAGTTACTGCAAATCCTGCCAATTCCAAGAGTAACACATTTAGACCTGGGCTAGTTGGAGAAAGAAAAGCGATTCCCCTCCTGTTGCCTGCGCCAACTGCACCTGGAAGCAGACTCACGTGACTACCTGGTAAATTTGTCCAGCGCCTCCATATCCAGTGCCACGTGACCGACAGGTAATTTGGCTTTTATTGGGGCTTCCACGGATTGTGGTGTTGCCACCCCCATAATTTTCCTACCATGCATAACAGAAATGTGAGCGAGAACCCCACCATAACTACAGACAGTAATGTCAGTTTCACTCCTCTCCGCCAGAGACCACCACCTCCTCCCAGGGGCCCACAAAAAGGAGAGGAATGTCTTTGAGTTCTATTTTATGTAATGAGCAGGTTTGCACCAGTACAGGATGAAAAGGTGTGAAGCATTAGTCATGTCACTGACTATATGACTAACAACCTTGCAGAAATCTACCGCTGAAACCATTCACCATTCCTGGATGTTATGATGTATTCCCAGACTATGGTTCCAGTGATGCTGCATGCCAGCAGCAGCGTCTGACTCCATGAAAGTGCTAAGAGTGAAGCCAACGCCTGGGACAGCTTGCTTATTAATCCCATCTTTCAATTTAGGGTTTGAAAAAATTTTAATTAAGATTTATTAAAATAATTTTAAACCTAGCAATAGTTTTGTTAATTTTAATAAAATTTCTTAGAAAACATAAATGAATTATCAGTTATCCTTCTTCCTTTTTAAAGCATAGTATAGCACACTTAACTAAGTTCCTTTACCTTAGACTTTTGAACAATGACCATATCATCATATGCGAAAGCTCCATATCCCAGTGAAACATGGCAGAGAATTTGGGATGCCAGATGTACATTACGCTGGATTAGCCCTCGTTTCCAACTCTCTGAATTCTTACCCACAACCCCTTTCTCAATATGTTCCTCATCCTATGACATGAAATTCTCAGGCTTAACCTTCAGATTTGTGGTGGAATCTGATATTTCATCCACTAGGTTGATTTAATGGTTCAGGATGTTCCTGATCCATCAAATCACCCCCCTGTGAAGCCAAGGTTTCCTGGATCTTCTCTGGGCAGCGTGCACATTCCACCAGCATCTGCCAGGCCACTTCCTCCACCAGATAACCCCTCCGCTTCACCAAAAATTGCCACTGGCCTTTCAACCATCATGAATTTAGAATCCACTCAACTTCATATTCCTAATTATTCTCCTGCTGTGGGCTCAAAGGTCCATGCCACTCCAGTCAGCGCACGCAGAACTCTCAAAGTTCTGAGGCATGGAAGACTGGATGGGACTTTAACCCTTCTGAGAGGTCTAGTTTGAATGCAATCTTATTAATAATCTGAATTACTTTATAGGAACCCAAAAACTCAGATCCAAGCTTCCAGCTTCTCATTGATATGGCGTTTTTGCCACCACCAACAACCAATTCTCCAGAGTGAACAATGGGCCCAAAGCTCTTCGTTGGTACACATATCACTTCTGCCAAACAATGGTGCGCTCCAAATTCCCTTGTATCTTTTTCCTGATGTCCATCATCTTATAGGACAACTCGTCCACCCCCTGGCACACTTCACCACTTAACCTACCATAAAACGCAGAATTCAACCCATAGTTTGCAAAAAAACAAGGTTGTACCCAGTGGCAATTGACAGTGGTTGCTATATAAAACTGGTACAACCTGAATAAAGTCACCTAGTCATCCTGCCAGTCTTAAACATAGCACTAAAGGTATTGTTTAGATATCTGGTTTACCCTCTCCATATGTCTGTCAGATTAGGGATGGTACGCTGAAGCCCTACATAGACAAATATCAAATTTCCCATTCAGAGTTGACCATAAATTTGATTTGAATTGGGGTCCCCAATTAAAAATGATTTCTGCCAGAAGGCCATGTCAGGAAAATTCTTATTTAATGAAAATATTTGTGGCATCATTGGCTGCAAAATTGGAGATGAATGGGAAAAAATCAGTATATTTAGTCAGCTTATCAATAATGACCATTATTGCATATTTCCCGAGGCCTTGGGTAACCCCATGACTAAGTTCATACTAACTAATTTTCACAACTGACTCAGAATTTGGAATGGGACCAACTTATCATCAGGCGACTTCCTCACAGGTTTTGACTGAGCTCAAACCAAGAATTCCGCTACATACTTCATAATATTCTTCCAAAGTCTGGCCATTAATGGTTCTCACAACAATTCAACAATCTTCTCAACTACCAGATGCCTTGAAAGTGGAAGTCATGCAACGTTTTCAATACCTCCCATTGTAATAAAGGATCTGGAACTCACACTTGTGAGTCATGTTACAAAATCCTGTTTTCTTCCCATACATCTGATGGTGACCGTGCTGCTGGCCTTCCACTGTCATGGCCCACAATTGACAACTGAATTCTGACTTCCTCTGCTTCATCCAGATTTCCTCCCCCAACTCGCTCTCCTAACTTACCATCATTCAAATCGGTTTGACTGGAACAATGCCCCAATGTTAAAGCTCTCTAACTCCGTCTTCTCATATGTCAGCCCAACATCACGACTCAGCCAATCTGCTGAGTTGTTGACTACTCTCATTCAATATTCTACCCAAAAATAATATTAATCCAGCTCTACATGCCAATGGTCTTGGCGCTAATTCATCATCCTGGGCTCACAGTAATACTCCAACACTTGATGATCAATATGGACCACAAAATTTTTGCTATGCATACAGCAGATGGTGCTGCCACTCCTTTGAAGATGATACCACTGCCAGTAGTTCCTTTCATATATCAGTTAATTTGTTTCCGCTGGGGTCATCTTATGGCTAAAATAGCACACCAGTTGTTACAGCTCATCCTCCCCCTTCTGTAACAATACCGCCCTATGGCAAAATTTGAGGCGTCCATATTGACCATGAAATGTTTCTCAAGGTCAGATGAGCTAGGACGTGTGCCAAAATAAGCTTCTCCTTCAGCTGATTAAACGCCCGCTCCTCCTCCCCCCACATGAACAGCACATCCTGCATCATCCACATAAGCGGCAGGGACATCTGTTGAATTTTTTCTAAACCAACTGAGAAAAAAACCATCCCTAAAAACTCCTTATGCCCGTTCAATCCCTTGGTACTTTCCATGCGCGCACTGCCTGTAGCTTGTCCAGACATACTATGAGCCCCTTTATGAACATGACTTTTCCCAAAAACGTTACTAAATGTTTGTTAACCTTGAACTATGAGTGCTTTAAGTGCTTTACCGCCTCAGCCATTGCTTCCAAAAACTTCTTGCACATCACTTACATGCTCCTCCCAAGAATGGAAAAAAAGTATGTCATCCATAAAAGTGATACAACACCAGCTGATCATCATACTCAGCACCCAGTTGAACATGCATTGGAACACTGCAAGGGCATTCTGCAGCCCAAACGGAATTGTTCGCTAATGGAACAATCCTAGGTGGCATTTAGTGATGTATTTTTCTGATGCTCTAGTGTCACAGGTAATTGATAAAAGACGTCTTTCAGATCAAGCTTAGTGAAGATGTTACATCCATGATCATTGGGATATGTCCTCTATTAATGGCATGGGGAAAGGGTCCAGTTATATAACCGCGTTAAGCTGCTGGAAGTCCACACATAGCCATAATTTTATGCTTGCCTTGAGTTCCAGTAATATTAGGGGCATCATGGTGGATTTTGGTTAAATTAACCCCTCAATCAACATCATTCTTTAATGCTCCAATGGTGCCTTCCCCTGTTTGTTAAGTGGATAACTGGGCTTTGCGGGGAAGTTCAGACCTCTCCTTGAAACAAATGAAAAGTGAATGGGCCTTTGGGAAAGATTGGTGATTCTTTTTTAGTCCAGATATTCCCACTACTCACAATATTACGCCAGCAACTCCTCCGCCTGCATGGTACCCAGGCTTTTATACTCATCCAACTTGTGCTCTCACACAATCATTCTCCACCTCATTGGTGGCTCCATCCATAGATTTATGGTAATGTTATGGAAAGGCAAACTAATCTGGAATTAAAACAATGCAACCATTGCATTCCCAACACCACCAGATGGGCCAAATTTTCGCAGAACAGAACCGATCCCAGAATCTGAATGAACCCTCAGTACCTTTATTGAGGGTCCCTCACCATGAGGGAGCCCTCCATGACGCATCAGCAAACAATACCTCCAGTCCCTCCTGAATCTGCACCCTCAGTCACTCAGCCAACGTGAGCTCGATGTAATTTTCTTCTGCTCCAGTATCCACCAGGGCAATCGCCCCTTCCATTCCGCCGTCTTTATACAACTCCACTGGGATAAATAAATGCGGATAAAGTATAGAAGGCGACTTATTTCATTCTAATTTTAAAGTTCAAAATGTGGATGATGAATACTTGGGTATATTTCCCTTTCCATACCCATGGCTCACTAGTTTACGTGCCTCCTCCTCATTCCTTTTGCGCACTTCCTCCTGTACTTTTGAGATTTTTAGAACTGGATGCCAGCCCCATATTTAGAATGACCAATCACCAAGGATTGTTTTTTCCTTGGCAATTTCAAGCCCTCGCACCAGTCCCAGGCCAGCGCCAATTGCCTCTCATCCTGCAAGGCTAATGCTTCATCTTCCGCCAGCATGCCCTGTACCCTCGCTGCTTATCAAAGCAACCAGCAAATCTGCCTGCAACCCCTGACAGAACATACACAAGGATTGGGAATCTGCTACCTGAGCTCCCTCTGCCAACCAGTAGAAAATACGTGCATATTCTTCCATAAAACTACACCCCTGGCAGATCTTTCTTTTGCATTAATAACTAAATTGAAGCCAAATTTGGATCTTCAAAAAAGCAAAAAACAACTCTTCAATCAAGCCAAAACTTACTGATGTCAATGCAATCGACGCCTGCTGCCCCAGCTTGGGGTGGTGGTGTGCCACCATCTGGCGTCTTTTGGCTGCCTTAAAGTGCGCCTGGGCTAGCTCTTCTAGCCCTTCCAATACTACTGGGCATTATGTCCCCCCTCAGGGCTTGGCCCACCACCTCGCAAGCTCCCTGGTGGTGCTCCAGAGCCCTTTGGTGCTCTATAGAGCAATTTGTTTTTTGCTATGGTTCAAATATGGGAATCTCTTCCCATACATGAGTGCAGCAATCATCAATATGGCCACAGTGGTTTTTAAACCTGCTAGCTTAATTGACTTCAACCTCTTAAAGTGGTACTTCGACCTTGGCTTCCACTTGGAAGCCAATGCAGCTGCAGCAGCCAATCTGAAAATCATTTTTTTAAAAAAAAATTCACATTCCCATCTTTCGAACCTAGCTCCCAGATGAGGCAACTTTGGTGTTCCAGTTTGCTGGGTTGCACTCCCATCTCTCCCCCAAATGCCTCTGCCATGAGCTCACGGAGGGTTTGGCCATTTATGGCGCAGTAACTGTGTTGCAGTTCATGGTTCCCAATGGGGAGGATCAGTTGGCAGGGCCTCACACCTTTGCAATGATCAACCCATTTCCTTTTGATTCCCACCTCACGATTCTCCCCTGAACTGTGATCAAATTCACCCCTGATCACCCATTCTGGGCACGCATTGAAAATGGACGCGCCATTTGCCCCTTGTGCTTTAAGATTGACCACTCAAAGCGCAAGTGCCCCACAGTTTCCACTTCCACCGCTTCCACCTCTCATACATTGGGTGTTGGAAATTTGGCTTTTGCTCCAATTTTTTGAATGGGGCTCGATCCTCCCGCCCCCAACCTCAGGGCAATTTGGTGCTGCTCCAAAAGTGGCAGCCAACCAAAAACAAAATTTCAAATATTTTAATACAAATTTGACCATATTGCATAATCCTGAGTCATTTGCTGAACCTTGCAGCTGAGCTTCCATGGTTAACAGCACATGGCCAATCAGCTACTGCCACTGCCCCAATTCTGGTGGCTGTCCTAGTTCTGGCTGAATCCAATCCATTCGATGCTCTCACATAGATTGATGAGGAAGAACAGCCATACCATGTGAAACCAGATTTTGCTTTGGAGGAGTTCTTCGCTGACCCTCCTGATTCACGTCCCCGCTGTTTTTGCCTTTGAGATGGCTTTCCAAATTTATAAAAATATTAACAAAATGGCAGTTGAGGCTGCAGCTGCCCCTGCAAACACCCTACTTTGCCAGCAACTTCATTGGGCAATGGAGACCCTTGCTGAGAAATTCCTATCCCCAATTTTCCCCATGATTTTGAGGAAGATGCAAATTATGAAATTGAGGAGCTTGCTTTCAGTGTGAGCTGTGCTTGCATTGATGCGGCAAAAACTTCTCTTTTTAACACCAATTATCCTGAAACCCACTGGCGCATTAAGTCTTTCACTTGTGTGCCAGCTCTCATCACTTACACTGAGCATCAACTTTCTTTATACGTTGAGGTGATGGACACCGCTGTCCTGATTAACAAAGAAAACCGCAATTATACCTCCTTATGCCACATGTCACTGATGCTGCTATCCCTAATGTTGTCCGCCATGGCCCGCCAGTTAAATCGGGCGCCATACAAAAGTTTCTCAAAAGCTTCCACACCTTCTGATATGGCTTCCTAGGCTTGTAGTTGAGGTGTCATAATATGATTCTATTATAATAATCCCTTTGCTTAGCCCATTTGCAAATGAATATGCATAGCTTCTCCCCTTTTGGGTTAGGTACCAGTAGTGCTAAAAAAACTACGCCTCTGGATGACCTTTAGGAGCACTGACCATGCTCATCATTTGCATCATTGGGTTGGGCTGCACGGTTGATCATTTATACACTCTCCTCCATTGAATTTTGGCAGGTGTCCATGTTCCTTTATCAGATCCTGTAACCATCCTGCCAATTCTAAAGGTAACACATCCACAAATTGGGCTATTTGGAGCAAGAGTGGGCATTTACCTCCTGTTGCCTGCGCCAACTGCAACTGGAAGAAGACTTGCGTGACTACCTAGTGAATTTTGTCCAGAGGCTCCATGGACAGTGCCATGTGATCGTCAGGTGATTTGGCTTTTACTGGGATTTCCGCGTATTGTGGTGTTGCCACCCCCCCATAATTTCCCCACCTCGCACAACATAAACCTCAGTGAGAACCCCACTATAACTACAGACAGTAAATGTCAGTTCCACTCCTCTCTGCCAGAAGACACCACCTCCTCCCAGGGGCCACTCAAAACGGAGAAGAAGGTAATTAGGTTCTATTTTATATCATGGGCAGCTTTGCACCAGTATGCATTGAAGGAGTTGGAAGAATGAGCCATGTCACTGACCACATGACTGACAACCTGGCAGAAATCCACCCCTGAACCCACGCACCATTCCTGGATGTTGTGATGTATACCCAGACTATGGTTCCAGTGATGCTGCATGCCAGCACCGGTGTCTGACTCCATAATATTGCTGCGAATGAAGCCAACGCCTGCGCCATCTCGCTCATTGAGCCCATCTTCCAGTTTAGGGTTGAATGATTTTTAAATAAAGTTTTTTTAAATAATACAAAATTTAGCAAACGTTTTATTAACTTTTATAATAATTTCTTAGAAAACATAACTATATTATTAGTTATCATATTCCCTTTCTATAAAACTTTTTTTCCTCGTTGCAAATACTTTTGTAACAAATCTGGTTTTTGTCTAGGTATGTTTGATAATCTCCTTGAGGAAATTAGTGTGCACCCAATGTCAGGTAGCTGTTGGGCGAGCAAAGTTAAGGGCATAGGAGTGGGCCCCACACCAAACAAGTTTTGTAAACGCCCCAATGACACCTGCGGCCTAGATAAAATTATTAGTAGAAAACTGGCAGTTAGCATTTCACTGAAAATATTGGCCTTGCAAACGCGCTGCAAGCATTTCATCAATACGCCACACTCCCAGCCATTGTCATCAGTAAGCATGGAGTGCGAGTCTTCCTGGATATACAAAAATAGAGCTTTGGGAGAAGTTTAGTGGAGATGTACACACATTTTCCAAATGAAGTGTATGTCACACTGCACAACATGTCCCGCAGTTGGCTGGATCTTGGGTTCCAAAACAAAAATGTGGTGGACGAAAACACAAAAGTGCAAGTGATGGTGGACCTATCAGACAGTCAATGGGTAGTCAACATGAAGCACACTTGTTGGACTAAATCTAATCAAACTTATGTAACTTTTGACTTCCTACCTACAACAATTAAGTGCATCATGATGGAGCACCACCTGAAGGCTGGGCTCAATGAATATGGGGAAATACAATCCTTTGAAATGCAGTGCTTTACACTAATGCCAGACCTGTGCATGGGCAAAGCGATTGCTGTCCTCACCCTGTCTGCAGGGGTAGTGGAATATTTGACCCAAATCCCCCACACCACTTTTGTGGAAAATTGATGGGCAAATCTCTCCCATTCCAGGTCACTGTGGATAGCGCGCCTCCT